>JANTPZ010099834.1:0-21804 GCA_025593235.1 Vachellia pachyceras
TATTAAAATTGGACAAGGAAGGTTAGTGAATTCAATCACCTAGGACATTCACTTTATAGAATTTAAATTCACCTATTTAGTTTAATTAGATAAAAAAACATTTGATATTTCTTGGTTAATTTGCTATTTGCGCTTGATTATTAGTAATTCTATTTAGGCTCCACGTAGAGATCGACCTAGGTTAGTGCCATTATATTGCATTCTAGCTTAGTTTTATTTGAAAGTCCCACGACAAGGCTTTATCAAGGTGCACGAAACTCAGGTGCAATGTATTAATCCTCTCCTTTGTTTTTATTTACCCCATATTGTATCTTACAAAATAAAACTGTTTAGACACACCTCATGCATGAAAAAAACGCGTCAATCCTCTTTTAAAAAGTCAGCAATCAACACGTAAATGGACCGTCAAAATTATTCCATGTATGTTTCTTTTTCCAACGTTAATCATAAATTCAATCAAACAAATGCTTTTAAATGCCATCAGAAAATTTCTATGTACGTTGCCTTTCAATCTTAATAAATGCCATTAAGACAAATGCTTTTAAATGCCATTAGACAATTTCTATGTATGTTGCCTTTCAATCTTCATAAATGCCATCAACACAAATTCTTGTAAAATGCCATCAAACAATTTCTATTTACATTGCTTTTTCAATCTTCATAAATGCCATCAAGATAAATGCTTTTTAAATGCCATTAAACAATTTCTATCTATGTTGCCTTTCAATCTTCAGAAATGCCATCAAAACAAATGCCAGTAAATATCATTCCAACGTTTCAATGCTTTTAATAATATGTTCTGAAATGCTTTTAGTAATAATTGATTTTAATGATAAATTTCAGCATATTTATCTAAGGAAATGATTAATGGTGACATGTATTAAGATGCACACATTATAGTGTATTATTAAGGATAAATGTTGATAAAAAAATATTCTTTCCAAATTTCGGATTCCACACTAAATGCCAAAATTTCTTAGTCAACGCTTTATTTAAAAATAGCATTTTTATTTTCATAAAGCTTTTTAATAAGAGTGGCCAATACACAACCAACTTGCACATAAAACGTAAAAGAAAATTGCCGGATTTGTCTATAGTGGCATTTATCATATGCAAACTCTTTCCATCTCTTAACTCATTTATTAGTCCAAGTTCGTATTTTATCAAACATTCACTTGGACCCCCACAATTCCAAATAATTTGGGACTCTTCCCTTTGACACATCTACACATAGTATTTACAACAGGATGACCTCATATTGAAACCTATTTTTGTTGATAAGATGAGGGGTGTTTTATCTGAACTACTAGAGCACTGGGTTTTATTTGAAACCAATTAAGAAGCTAGCTTCTTGTTCTTGTTTACATAACCAAATGAAATTTGGAGAATGACAAATATATGAATGAGGAAAATGGTTTTGTATTAAGTACTATTATTATGAGTTCCACGTAAAAGGAATAATATTGGTTGAGGCTGAATTAATAAAACCATTTTTGTAAGCCGAGTTTTTATTCGTTTTCATTGTATTTTTAGGAATCAACATGTTGTATGTGTTGTTAGGAATCAGTAGGTTGTATTTTTGCAATTAGATTGTAACAACTTTTAATCAGTCAGTTGCAGAATGAGTGATTATGGTTGCTTTTATGACTTGCCCTACTCCTTGTATGTGTTTTATATTTTTAGAAGCATGGATGTGGAGACAAATTCTAGTATCAACCAATCTCAATCTTCTGCTTTTACCAATGAAAACAATACTCCAACTCCTATCGGACCATCTTCCACGCTCTTGTCCTGGTGCTCATCTTCAACCTCCAACCAATACATAATGTCCTCCTCCTTCTAATGCAACTGGAAATGATGCATATGGTAGTAGGAAGAGAAAATAATGTAAAAAGAACCCATCACAAGTATGTGATCACTTTATTAAATTGTCATTGGATGGGACAAATGGAGAGATTAAAGTTGCGTGCAAGGATTGTAATGCATATTGTGATTGTGCCTAGGAAAGCATGGTACAACATCGTTGAAGAGGCACTTATCAAAATGTACTAAGAATCCACATAAGGCTACACAAATATTAAAACAATCCATCCTAAATTATGTGTGATCAAGTGGGCAAGGGGGAAGCTTAATGCCTCATATGTGTTCAATCAAAAATAGAATTGGTTACAAATTGAGGAGTAGAGTACTGAAAAATAGGGCTTCTGAAATCAAATCTTTGAAATTGACCCAAGAAACACAGCAATTTCAAAATCATAGAACTTCAGGTGCTTTTAGCCTGAAGAAAAAATCCATGAAAAAGTTCACACATTATTTGCATCTTCAAATATTCAACATATTGTCCCTCCTTTTGTTCCGATGTAGCTTGACATCGTCGAAGAAAATGCAAGCGGTACAACAAAATCTCAACAAGAGATTAATGATGAATGAAACGACCATACAGAAAATAAATGTCTCACGGGAGGAGAAAAAGTCACCAATTAGATAAAGAGAGATGTTGAGAAGTTTTCCCAATTCCACCAGCTTTTGTTCCTCTACAAAATCACCAAGAAGCCTTTCTCTATCTAACTATTTATCTCATTGACCCTCTATTTACTTCAATGCCCAGACTAGATCTATCTCTCTCCCTTGATTTCTTTGATTTGCTCTTCCTATTGGTTTGGGTGTGTGAAGGTGCTGTGGCAATGGTAGATTATTTATAAGCCAAGTTTTTTAACCATATGGTCCCATCAAACCTGACTTAGGATTAAGGATTGCATGGATATGTTGAACTACAAATTGCCTTTTCTTATACTTATTATTACCCTTTTTTCATGCTTTCCTTATTTTCTTAAGCAAGTAGAGTAATTCTCTTAGTACTTACTTTCTTAAGAAAATTGTTTTTTCCGTTAACATCTTTCATATTTTTTTAATTTTCTTCTTATGATTTTCTTATGGTTTTCAATTTTTGTTATTTAGTTTGTGTTCAAAAGGTATTTTTATTTTCATATGAATTTTGTATCTGAGACATATTTTTGCATTAAAAATAATTGTAAAATCATTCTAAGCAGACCAGCTAGTATGACAATCATTACTTTACGTGATTTCCTCAGTTTCATAGGAAATTTAGCTACTTTTTGGCCAAAATAATTTAGCCGTTGAATGAATATATTATTACATTATTATTTCTTAATTGTTTATCATTGTTATGATTTGGTTAATGTTTCTAAAAATGACTCACGAATGTGCATTCTTGTTAATGCGCAAGCATTAGATTGCGAATTATTTTATCAATAAGATTACAAATTAAAGTATCATTATTAAACGTAATTGTATAAACATTTTGATGATGATCTACTTTCTAGCAAGATTGTTTTTGTGAAACTTTAGAACTCATTCCTTTTGAAATCATTAAAAATATTTCTATAATTTGGCATTATAAAAAGTAATATTACTAACTTTTGCGTATTATAATGATAAAGAGGACTAGAAGTATATAATGCGTTGAAAATAAATATTTTTCTTTTTTGGCAAACTAATAAATATAATGTTCTAGAGAAGATACAATGAATAGGGGAATCCTTTTTAAATCCAGCCGAAATGTACAAATCCTAATTGAGGGTTTTTATCAAATCACCAATAAGATATATAGGTTTATTAGTTATTTTTAAATATTAAAATATTATAATACCCCTTTGTTATTAAAAATGACAATTTAAGTAGGTGTATACGAAATTTTTTTAATTACAAATTCTCATATATTTTTAATCTTAACGTCAAAATCTGTGTTTATTTAAATCATTGACACTTCAATTTTACGTTCTTTTAGTTAACTTTCAACAATATTAAGGATAGCTTTTGACAATTTCAACATCACGAAAAAGATTTCATGATGGCTGGCATAGGCAAGTATGCTTGTAGTGGCGGACTTAGGACTCCGATTCAGGGGGCGCAAACTATTTTTTGAGAAGATAAGTGAGACTTATTCTTAATATCTTTTGAGAAGAATTTGAGCAAAAATTCAGTGGGTTCAAAATTAACAAATGAGTGGGTGCAAAATAAATCATATAGTACTAATATATACATAATTTTTTAGAAGACAGAGGATGCGGCTGCACCCGGTGGGAACCAAGTAGGTCCGCCCATGCTTCTGGGAGTATTCATGGACATGCATGAGGATCAAATGTTAGTTGTTATTTAAAAAAATACTATTTACTTTTATGTTTAATAAAGAGGATTAAAAGAATAAAATGTACTTCCAATTGAAAATAAATATGGTTTTTATTATTTGCCAACCAGTAAATATAATCTTCAAGAGAAGATATTCCGTCATGTTCATTTCATAAGAGGTCTTCTAGAGAGACATCCTAATCAATCATACAAGAGGTTGACGTGATAATTAATGCTTATTTTCACTTTTACCCTTTTGGTTTAAATGCAAGCAGGAGTGAGAGAGGAGAGCTGATTTTATCAATTTTACACACATTAAATAATTTAACTACTAGCTCTTAATTTATGTGAATTAATTAGAAATCTCTTATCATATGAATAGTTTAAATTACGGAAAATATAACGGTAGTATTAGAGTCAAAAATGCGCTCTTCATTTCATTACTTAAATTTTATGTACAATGCATTACTTAATACTCAATTTAGTTGTTTTAATTTATTTACTTCTAATGGTTGATAGAATGCTCACTCCACCCACACAGTAATAAAGTTGATAGATAAAACATGAAATATTAGATTTCTTAATTTAAACTTTTAAAGGTTAGAAATGTCATGTGTAATTGACCCAAAGCTCAAAAGTTTTGTA
Source organism: Vachellia pachyceras (assembly GCA_025593235.1). Taxonomy (NCBI): domain Eukaryota; kingdom Viridiplantae; phylum Streptophyta; class Magnoliopsida; order Fabales; family Fabaceae; genus Vachellia; species Vachellia pachyceras. The sequence continues at coordinate 4,795 of JANTPZ010099834.1, forward strand.
CATGTAAGCATAAAATTTATAATAAATTGTATGTTATTGTAAAATTTTAATTAAAAATGAGTTGGAAATTTTATTAAGTCATTATAAATATTTCGAATTACAAAAAAAAATGAATGTTTACTGTATTTTTTTGTAATATTTATGTTCAATTTTTTGTAAATTTAATACACTGACATACGTTTTTAATTCAGTTAATGTTCTTTTACCACTTCTATAAAAATATTTCAATTAAATCTCTAAAATAAAAGCAAAAATAATTGTATATCTATGTTCTTATTTAATAATTTTCTCTCCCCAGGCCTAAACAAGTCTTACTGTGAATCCACTGCTACTGATCCACTCCTTACTCAACTTATGTCATTATTTTTCATTTATATATTCATCATTATCTTTATTTATTTATGAAGGCTACTTCCTTCCCTTTTATTTTAATTTTGTGATAGCTGATTTTTCATTTTTAGTATTCTATATTATTGAATATTTTAATTTTTGTTTTAATATTAAAGTTATTTAGATATGCATTCAACTACCTTTTACTTGGATAACTTTTCGACAAAATTAGTTCGCACTTCCATATAACTTTATGAAGACTTTCCTCTTAATTCTTTTTCTAATTACCACTTTTTATTGTATCTTTAAGATAAATTCATATTTTCTACTATTTTATTTATCTTTTTTCTCACCTGGGGTGGTTTTGTTTTCCTCTCGTTGAGAAGGATAAAAACAAAGTATGAATGAAATTAAAATCTAAAAGAGACAGGAAAAAAATAATAAAAAGAGAGGTGGGTGATATAATTACTGAAATAAATTCTCACATTTTCGGTGAAGCATATTATATACAATACACAAACCATTAATGAATAAATGCTAACTTCAACTTTTAGATGTATATGTATGCACATTGAATTTATCAGAGGATTTTTTGTTTTCTACAATTAATTAAAGAGTTTTTATTCGTTTTCTTTTCATGAATTTTGAATTCGTTTAAATTTTTGAGAATTTTGAGAATTACTTTCTTCTTTATAATTTTCTTTTTAATACGTGTAAATTACTTATGTGTATAAAGTTACTAGAGTCCTTTTTAATTTCAAGATCTGTAGCAATTCAATTGTTATTTAATCGTATTTTTAGTACTAGACGCAATTTTATATACATTTTACCTTTGGATTCTCTGATAAAAACATGGACAGTATTGAATCTTTTGGTAGTGGTAAGAGTCATGAAAAATCATTACAGATAGATTGATTATCAAGAACTACATAACATTCTGCCTTTTTGAGTAAAGGTTAAATATGTAATCAAATGTTAGCCTGGTACATGTATATAGGTTATTATTTTTTTTTTTGAACATTTTGCATTTCTTTTTTTGAACATTTGCCTTTTTGCAAGTAATTTATTTTTTGGAAAACAATCCATCACCTCTTGCAAGTTCACATGTAGGTAAGTGGCGAGGCATTAATGCGGAAGAAAGGAAAATGAATTTGTAGCCACAAGATCATGAAAGAGTCATTAAAAGAATATATTTAAGATTTTTCTTTGTCAATGTGAAATATGTTAAAATTGATTTTTAAATGGAATCAAATGGGTATTTTGAATCAAAATAGATAGAAAATCGCACACACATGTGAAGATCCCAATGATGCCGCAACCAAATGAAATAGGGGTCGAGATCTTGTGGTCAATGACACCACAATGATGATGTCATCAATGATGATTATACCAACATTCCAAAGCTTCTTAATTGTTCTACATCTTCCCATTTAGCAATACAAATACAAAAATAACATTCCATATCTTCCACAAGAAAGAGACACTCAATCATTTAACATCCCATGACTGTACAATTGAACACAAAGTTCCATGAATGGTTCCTTCAAAGTAAATTCCATTGTAGCGCACCTTGCTGAGGGATGCAAGTATATACCTCAATCATGATTCCTGATACACCACCGATCAGAATTAGACGATCTCCACAAGCCCTAAAGGCTAATCCCCAACCATTTCTTGCAGCCACCCGATCAGGTAGCCCTCCTATAATAACCCATGAGTTTTGTTCCTTCTCATATCTCCTCACTACACGTTCTTCATAATCTGCAGCATATAATATGTTGTTTACAACAGCAACTAAAGGAGGAGGCCTAAAAACAGGGGCCCTTGCATTCACATCTCCATCAATTCCTCTTGGTAACATATTAGGTATTAGATTCCATGTTTTTGTAATAGGACCAAACTCTTCTCCGCATGTAAGTTGCACCATGTCTTCCTCTTCTTCACCAATCCCACCAAGTACATAAAACTTCTCATCCATGAAGAAACCAGAACACATCTTCCTTGCTTTGATCATACTTGGAAGAATCTCAAATTGTGCTGTTTCAGAGTTATAAAGCTCAGCGGAGCTTAAGATATTCCCTTGTGCATCGCAGCCCCCAGCTATGAAAGCAATTTCATGATGGCTGGCAGAGGCAAACAGGCTTCTAGAGTTTTCATGGACATGCCTATGGACCAAATTTTCGTTGAAATATTATATTTGTAAATGATAAGAGACATTTCATCCCTTCCAAAAACAAGAAGCTCTGTGCCAACAGCCAAAGACTCCTTATCTGGACCCTTAAAGCATTCACTTGAAGGAATTTTTGGCAGCCGCATCCCATGGCCACCATTTGGGTCAAACACCTCCCATTCAAGGGCACTACAAGAGTAGTCAACCCAATACAGTTTCAAAAAACAAAAAGCACTCTTCATTATCTTAATTCAAATGAGTCATAAGAACAACATCACCATAGCAATCCATATATTATAGTCACAAAGACAAAAATTTATTGATTTCATGCATAATTATGAAACAAATATGTAACTATTCTGTAACACAATATATCAAGGAAATAAATTAACATTCTTTATTAACTGGAAATTTTGAATTCAAGAGAAAATGCATTTTGACTGCAATCTTTTTTTACCAGACTCATAGTTTGAATTGATTTGGCAAAACAACTTTGTCTTCATTTAATATAATGCCTCATATTATGGTTCGATTGTTGAGGCCAATCATGCTACCATACAATTGAAATTAGAATTGAGTTAAAAATAAAGGAATAGGGTACTAAGAGAAAGGGCTCCTGAAATCAGATCCTCGAAATTTGCCCAAGAAAATATATGGAATAAAGGAATGGAGATACAGACATGAAGTGCATATAAAATTTAAAAAAAATGATAAAAGCATTTCAAAATCACAAAATTTCATGTATTTTTATCCTCAAGAAAAATCCATGGAAAATTCACACATCATTTGCATCTTATAATGTTCTAGATATCTTCTCCCTTTTTTTCTCCCAATATCGCACAGCAAGAATGAGTTTGCAATCAGTATAGAAAAATCTCAATAAGAAATTGCGGGGGGAGGGGGTTAAACGATCATGCGAAAGAATAAAGACTCAGAAAAGAAAAAAAAACTCACAAATTAGATAGAGGGATGTCGAGAAGTTTTCTCAATTGGTTCCTCTACAAATCACCAAGAAGCCTTTCTCTATCTAACACTTGATCTTATTGACCTTATGTTTACTTCGATGCTGAGACTAGATCTACCCCTCTCCGTCAATTTCTTTGATCTACTCTTACTGTTGATTTGGGTGTGTGGCGGTGCTATAGCAGTGGTAGCCTATTTGTAAGCCATGTTTTTAATAAGGTCCCACCCAAACTAGCTCAGGATTAGGGATTGCGTGGATATAGGTTAAACTGCGAAATGACCTTTTTTACATGCATAATTACCGTTTGTTTTTTTTTTCCCGCTTCTGTCCTTTGTTTCTGAGGCATTTCTCTCTTAACATTATTACTTTCTTAAGAAAAATGTTTGATTATATCAAATGTTTTATTAGTTTTCTACTTATGACTTTCTTGTGGTTTTCAAATTTTGTAATTTTCTTTGTGTTCAAAATGTATTTTTGTTTATTTTCATATTAATTTTGTATCTCAAACATGTTTTTGCATTAAAAATAGCTGTAAAATCATTATAAGAAAACTAGCTAGTGTGACAATCATTACTTTATGTAGTTTGTTAGTTTAACAGGAAATATAGCTATTTTTTATGGAAAAATAATTTAGCGATTGAATGAATATATTACTGTAATATTATTTCTTAATTCGGTACCATTGTTATGATTTGGTTAATGTTTCTTAAAAATGGCTCACGAATATGGATTCTTGTAAATGTCTCAAGCTTGAGATTGCGAATTATCTTATCAATAAGATTACAAATTAAACTATCATTATTAAACCTTACTGAAAATTTTGATGATGATCAACTTTATAATAACATTTTTTTGTGATACTATATAACTCATTCAATTGACATCATTAAAAAATATCTTAAAATTTGGTATTTTGAAAAAAGAAATATTATTAACTTTTCTGTATTATTATGATAAAGAGGATGATGAGAAAAAATGTATTGAAAATAAATATTTTCATTATTGGCCAACTAATAAACAATGTTTCTAGAGAAGATAAAAGAAAATATAACCCGGCTATTTCTGAGTAATAAATTCACTGTTCATTTAGTGGCTTAAACTCGATAAGTGCAATCCATTAATTAAATATGCATTTCGTTCTTTTTGATATATTTAATTCTAGTGGTTGGTGGAGTGCTCACTCCATGCACACAGTAATTTAGGTGGCTTTTATTTTAATTCTTTTTTCAATTTTTCACTCGCTATCGTTTAAGATGAATTCACATTTTCTAATTTTTTGAATACTTTTTTCTGCTTGGTTGGTTTTGTTTCCCTCCTGTTAAGAGACTCTTCCGAAGAAAAAGTATGAATGAATTTAAAAACTAGCAAAAAAAAACAGAAATAAAGACTCAGTGAAGCATTATGATATCTACAATGCAAAAGCCATAAATGAATAAATGCTAACTTCAAATTTTGGATGTATACGGCTATATGCATTCACATTGAATCTGTGAGAAGATTTTCTGTTTCCTAAAATTATTTACACAGGTAGACCACTGTAAAGACGAAAGAAGAGGAAAAGAGGAGAGTTGAAGAAGATGTGATCATTGCCGGATAGTGTCAACTGCCTTCAGATCTAGCCACAATCTTGCCACCTCATCCGTTATCTAGTGCTTGATTTGATGATGGGGAAGGTTCAAGAAATATGAACTTCCATAGCTGTGTTTGGTTCGCTGCTGTCGTTGGTGGAGACTAGCAAGAGGCTTCCTACTCTTCTTTGATGCGCCACTGATGTTGTCACTTGCATGAGTCTTCGCCACTACCGTCGAATTCCAAAAAGCCAGTAAGAGATTCGAATTCCCCACTCTTCTTTTATCTATAGCAGCCGCCGTCACCTGCTTATAAGAAAAAAAATCGGTGATGAAGGGAGGAAGAGAGAGGGAGGGAGGAAATGGGTAAAGAGTACAAGGCATTCTTCTTTCCATTTCAAAAAGTTAAGCCTCAACACAATGGAAGTGTGGGGTTTCAGAGCAGCTCTCAGTCTTTGAAAGGTGGCATCTCCTAACCTCACCTAACCTCTACTCTTAATGCCATCAATCTCAATCATCTATTCTTCCCCTACACACCTTTTGACCTCATATCTACTCAATTTTTTTTATTTTCTTAAACATGCAATGAGTTGTCAATTTTAACCTTTTTGAAAATTTTTTATTTTGTTATTATATTGTGAGATTTATTATTTTAATTTTATTTCTCACCGGTTTGACCCTCGATTTGACTCCGATCTGACCCACTACCTTATCTAGTTCAATCACTGGTCCGAATACCTGTACCTTGTTTAATACTCATTGAAACTATAAAAACATCTTATGAAAGTAATAAAAATACCATATCGAAGACATCTTATTAAATTGATTGGATGGAATATATCACATCTTTAAACCCGTTAATTAGGGGTTTTCTTGTAAAAAAATATTAGTTACTCCTCAAAATTTTGTAAATTGTCTTGTATTTAAGGAATAACTAACTTTATCAATGGAAATTGAGTTTAACAAAAAGAGTTAATCTTTCACAATGTCGTAAAAATAATATTTAAATATTTCATTGGGAGAGGTATCTATATATGCCCCGGCATACCTCAAATATGACCATCTCCAGTAAAAAATGTTTCTAATTTAAAAATGGAAAAACTCTAAAATTTTGTCTCATAATTTGGTAAGGGGGCTGGGGGAGTACAAGTTGATGAAGTTACTTGATAGCTCTTAGATCCAAATCATTCCCCTTGTCTTCTTATATTTATAAACTAATATTTAATTATAGTTACGTTCAATCGTGCATAATTTTATTTAGCACCGTTTCCATCTAATATTTAACTAATGGCAATATATTATTTTCTTTTTTGTCATGTCATTTATTGGCTTACTTATTTGTCTATATACAAGTTACTATTAAGAATAATTTGAATAGTAATTCTATTTGAAAGATTTAATTTATATCATTTTGATTCATATTCATTGCTGAATATAAATAGGAAGTAATTAATAGCAGAAAATTAAGATTTATTCATATACCAATACATCAAATGTGTACATTATTTGAATTTCTATTTCGTCCAGCAAAGATTAATGGTTATGTGAAACAAGGATATTTTTTTATTTAAAGGGGTAGGGCACCACGACTTGAGATTACAACAGTGGGATCGAACCTGTGATTTCCTACTTGAGAAATAACATACCACTAGGTTACAAGGACTTGGTGCGAAACAAGGTTATTGAATAAATAATGTTATTATATTATCAAGATTATTTCTTGTCATTAACGAGTATATAGGATGATCCTCAAATATATACATATATATATATATATTCTTATTGTTTTGAAATTAAGGAAAAGAAGAGTAAAGATAGATTAGAGATTCATTCGTATTTTGTAACACCTTCTATTTTCCCCTATATCCTCTTATGAGATCACTTATTAACCACTATTGGGCTTTGGATAACTCAAATTGGCCTTTTTGTGAACTTGAAAACTTTTTCCCCTTTAAAAAACGTTGTTACTATTCACTGGCCCATTTTCCAAATTTGTGGCCCAACTTTGAAAAAACATAATTAATTCTAGAAAAATTGAAACTGAGTGGTTCCAATTTCTAAATTTAGCTTATTAAGAGATCCATAGGGAAAAAAAATACTCACTAGCTCCAATTATTGCCCATTTGAATCAGTTTATTCTGAAAATGTACACTATTCCAATGGTCACTTCCAGTTTTTTCTGATTTTTCCCTTAACTTTGGAAAATCATAACACTTAATATATACATCCAAAATTCACAATATTTATATCATTTTAAAGCTTAGGATGTGTAGTTTTTGATTGGAAATTTTCAGATCAATTGAAGCTCGTTTTCTATTTTTATTGCCACGTGAATCTGGTCAGTTTTCAGGGCCTTTGGAACCCTTTGATTTTGAAAATCAACTTTTCTTAAAATTTAGCAAAACCTCTTTTTAGCAAAACCTCTTTTCTTAATATATATATATGTTTTTTGGTCCATTCATGCATCATCACATATTTACATGCTACTTCATGTTGAGGTTTAAGGGTTACAAATCACAAATAACTTCAAATAGAGTTTAACAACTCATATGCTTATACAAAAATCATGCAAGCAAGAGTAACATCTTTATTCATCAATAACCTTTTCCTTACCCTTTCTTGAGCTTCCACCTACATGGTTAGTTGGGGGGATGAGATTTGGGAATCCCAATAGCAAAAATGCATAATCAAAATATTGTGAATGTGCATACATGAATTTAAGGCATGTGTATGATCATAAAAACATGTGACACATCAAACTACACTTTATCATGCATATGGCCATAGCACACAAGTCAAATTTCATACACAAATCATTCATCATAAAAGTTCATGTAACATTCACAACTCATTTTCATAAACATAGGAGAAGATTAGTAGTCTTGCTACCATATAGCTTTGCTTTTTCTTAACTTTAAGCTCCCTTGGGCAACCTTCCCAATAGGCTCTTGAAGGTCTCAACTTCCTAAACATCATACAATAATATGCTCATAAATTTCCAAGCAAGAAAAATCACAAAAACGCAATATTACAACTATTGCTCTTTTAAGACCCTTAAAGCTTTGTAACTTGTTCTTTTGATTTCAAAAGCTTCCCGAATCCTTTTCTTACTTCAACCCTCCACAAAATTGCCTTCTCAAGCCATTGGAAGCCTCAAAATAATCAAAATCACATTCCTTCTATTATTTTTCTTGACTGCCGAAAAACATAAATAAAAAGGGAAAATGAGTTTTTCAAACTTTGTTCATGTAAACATGTGTTTTCTTGCTTCCAAACCCCTTTTCTATGACATTGAATGACTTGATCCAGTTACTTGATCCGGTGGCACGCATTTCTGTAAAATAACCTTTATCCGAGGACTTTCTCTCTCATGTGGTGCCATTCCCTAGGCCTCCTTGCCTACATGGCATCATGTCTTAGCCCAAAGCATCCTTGGGTTTTCCTCATAACTCATCGGAACTCCTCGATTTGCGTGCAACACTGTAAAATTTGCCTCCGGCGGCCAATTTGACTTAAGGGCATAAAAAATTTCTATATTTTCCCATTATACTCCAAGCCTTTTCTGTTCCTCAAAATTCTTCCCGGATTTTCCGTAACTAATTTTCTAAAAAAAATCCTTTTTCGGGGCTTTTAGGCACTGTAGTTCTCCGTGCTTCGAAATTGCCTACACCGGATACTGGGTAATAATTTTATTAATTATTTTAGGGCCCAACTAAACTTTTACCAGTTTGGTTCTCTGGCTTTTGAGGACACCTGCTACCTTGAATAATTATTTCTCTGTCTTCCAATCCTCTAAAAACCCTTAATTACAAAAATGCCATTGCATTTATACTTTTTCCATAATTACAAAAATGCCACTACCTTTCTTTCTTCTCTCATAATTACCAAAATGCCATCACTTTTTCTACTCTTTCTTAATTCCAACCTTACCCTTGGTCAACTTTAACATTTTTGGTCAACTTTGAGTGTTTGGGTTGATTTAACTTTTTGATCAACTTTGACTTTTTTTATTTTTGACCAAATTACCAAAATGTCCTTATTATTTGATGACATTTTATGACCTGAGTCTTTTTAATCAAAATGACCATTTTACCCTTGTTATTTGTGCCAAATGACCATTTTACTCTTAATCATTTTTACTTAGAATTCTCAAGACTAGGGACTTAGTTAATTTAATCTTTCTTGTCTATAAGCATTTTCCTTTCTATTTTTCTTATATATAAGCCTTAAATCATTTCATAATTTATTGGTTTGGCCTTCATTTCCATTTACGAAATTTAGGATATTACATATTCCCTATATCAATATGAAGCATATAAGGGATACCTTTTATTTATAGGCATAACTTTACAATATCATGGTAAATCAATTCCATGATTATATAAGATAATAGCGGGATACATAGAAGAAAATGGGGGATTTACGGGGAGATATGAACATTCACATAATATTCATAACACTCACCTGTAGATATCCATGACTAAACTTGTGTCTCATTAAAAAAACTTCAACTAAGAAAAATCAAATTGGACAAAAGTTGATAGAAGAAAAGGAAGAAAATGAATGCAGCGTTTATAGATGCAGTTCATATTATTGCTTCGTTAAAAACTTTGTTAAGAAAACCCAATGGGAAAAACCATAGACAATGGGTGAATGTACAGCGTGTATCAACTCCCTTTTTTGACAACATCACTTGATATTTCTGAGTTTGCAAAGTCCGGTATCATAAACAAGCTTTTCAAATATCATACCAGGAAGGGACTTAATGAACAAATTTGTAAGATTTTCATTGGAATGGATTTGCTAGATATTGAGACTAATAGCACATTTGTGAGCTATAACATGTGTATCAAATTATCATCTAACAAGCATCTAGTTTTCATTACAATGCTTTCATATTTATGAAGAACTATATCATGCATTTAAGCAATTGATATATCAAGTTTTATGTGGCTAGTAGCATTCTGACTATACATGTTTGATCATACTTATTAATATCGTTTGCTATCATGATTAAGTGGACTTATTATAATTTTAATCCTAAATCACATGCCAAGTAGGGACCAATAATTATTTCAAAGGTATAATGATTAATTAAATTATTAGACTTAAGATTTCTCTTAAGGTTTTTTTGGATATTTTGACTTGGTGATTATATAATTCCGAATACTTCCAAATAATGATAATTGGCAAAACCCCTCTCTCTTATTTTCTATTATTTTTCATAAACTACAAATTAATTAAACCAACATTCTCTTCTACTCTCTTATTAATCACTTAATCAAATTAGAAAAATTAAGCATTAGGTTGACTCTACATAGAAATACAACTCAAGTTATGCTACTATACTCAGTTTAACTCAGCATGAATTTGATGCCTGAGCGATGAGCTCGATCAACCAGCTTTAACTCTTCAATTTTGGACTTCCAACTTTTACTCTTATGTGCATTCTGTTATTCTGCAATTCACTCTTTTACTATAGTCATCTTCTCATCTCAATTTCACTCTCTCGTGGTTCAACAATATCTCACTACAGATTGAGAGATAGTCTTAATCTCACGTTTTCATTTTGCTTTTCATCCGTTGCCTTGCTCTTCCCTTTCTTCTTTAGCCTCAGACCTAGATCTGCTATTCCCTTTCTTCTTCAACCTTCGATCTGGTCCCTCGTCTTTGGACTCTGATAGTTGTGCGAACATTTATTTTAAAAAAATGAGGTAATCCATCCAACCCATAGGGTTATTGCTCCAGCCCAAAATGATTCGTTACGGTTGATTTCCCACCGATTTAGGGATCAAGTCATATTGAAAACATGATGGGTTCATTACTTTTTTGCCTGAACCGGTGGCTTGTCTGATTTTTTTGAACCATGTAAATGATATTAAATTTGGAAAGTTTCAGATTTAAATATAAAACTGCCCAAAGTTTAAGAAGAGAATCAAGTGTTCAAATGAGATGATAGTTGAGTTATTTAAGTTCTATTTAAAGGTATGATGATGGATTGTTATTCAATTAAATATTTTGTGAGCAAAAAAGGGGCTAAATATCAGTTATTTCAAATTAAAGTGTTATACCGTAGGATAATTATCCTAAGATGGTTGAACCACACAAAAGTGTCTAGTGGTTTCTATGAAGTGATTGGCTACAGTAATTAGGATGAATTTCTACAAACTTTTCCCGTAGTGACGTTTGGAACCATTATGATTAGGAGTTATAACACATAAGTATCCATGAATAAAGTTTCGATCAGACCCCATAGTTTACCAACCCTTGAAATATTGTTTTTTGGAAGAAAAATGACAAAAGAAAATGAGTTATTTGCAAAAATATATTTCAAAAACCAATCATACTTTTTATTGAAATAAGTTAAGCATCTAGGCAAAAATAATATTTGTAACATACACATTTTTAGTACCATAAATAAAAGGCCAAATGAGTGAATAAAAGTTAGTAAAAGGCTTGTTTAAGTGTTAGAAGTTATAAGGAAGTACAAGTGCTTGTTAGTCAAGTAAGGATGTATTACGGTAAAAGTCATAGTCATTTTGGTCATTTCAATCAAAATATCACAAAATTGCCTCAACGCACAGAAACGTGGAGAATAATTCCCTAAAACATATTTGATGCAAGATTAAGGATAAAATAGCAGAAATAACCTCAAAATGGATTTTAGTAATTAATTAATATTTGACTATTTGAGTCAAATATAATTACTTAAAATACCTAAAAACCTCAAATAATTATGGTAAAAATAGGGAAAATAGCTTGAGGATTATGTGAATTTATAAAAATGGTTTCAGGCTTAAGTTCAAAGTCATTTGCTTGTAAGAAAATGAAAAGTACAAGAAAACTCAGAAAAAGGAAAAATCAGAGAAGTCTCGAAAAGGTTTTTCCAAAAAGAGTTTGAGATCGAGAAAATTTAGAAAAGTACCTCTTGATTATGGGAATTTCCTATGGTGATGGATTGGTCAAGAGATCAGAGGATTTCCAAAAAGAATTCCTGGAGCATTTTACTTGGCCACCAAGTAAAAGAAATTAAAGGAGAAAAAGAAAATAATTAAATTGAGAGGCTTAGAGTTAAACGATTCGTATTATCAGTATACCATATGAAAGAGGGAAAAAGGTGGTATTTATGTAGTAAAAGCTTTTGAGAAAAAAGTTGTGTTATCATATATCAGTAGAACCTGCAAGCAAAGAAGGCTTGCTTCTTGGCCTATAAACATAGGAGAGGACCAGCCAGAGGAGACACGTGACCAAGGAAGGAAGAGGAGAGAAAAGAAAAGAAAGGAAAGAAAGAAAGAAAAGGAGAGAAGAAAGAAGGAAAAAGAGAAAGGAGAGGAAGAAAAAGGAAGGGGAAAAGAGCATTCCAACCAGAATATGAGGAAAATGAGATATTAGAAGAGCCTACCAAACACGAGCTCAAAGCAAAGTAAATCCAAGTTAACCTAAGCATACAAGGTAGCAATTATATTAACTCTTACATCAATAATTGATAACTCTCTAATTTTTATTGTAGTTGACATATATTTTTGATATATTTAAAGAGTTATTAATATAATTTTAAAAGATTCTAAGTTCAAATTAGTAAATATATGATAATGAGTTTAAATTAGAAAAATCTAAGATTGTGAGTTTCAAAAAGCAAATCTTGCATTATCTTATAGATTGACCAAACATAGATGATAATAATTTAAAGCTTTTAGGAATTTTTATTTTTATTTTATTTTGTTTCCTTTTATTTTATTATTTGGTTATTTTTTAGGATGCAATGGAGAGAGAATCTTAACAAATCAAGAGATACAGAATTATAACAAGAAAAAGAAAATAAAAGAAAAAGGAATAACGATGGATGGTTTTGGCATCACTTGCAACACAATATATGCATATATATGTATATGTATATGTATATGTAAAAGTATATGTATATGTACACGTCTAGCAAGCAAGGGGGAGGCACAACCAATTATCCATGCATTATCACTTTTTCTCCATTCATCCTTCTTTCATCATCCCTTTTCTCTTTCTTTCATCATCCCCATCCCTCTCTTGTCATCACATCTCTCTTTCACCACATCATCATCTTCTCCTTCTCCTTCTGTCATTGTCTTTCATGGCTGAATCTGGTCTCACCATAATGATGAGTAGCTAAATCTCGGTTCTTCTTGGAGATGAGAACTTGACTTGAGTTCCTAGAATTTATTAGAGGGTTATTTTTATTTAATCTTTTTATTTTATTAACTACCTTTTCTCTTTCTTTCATCATCCCTTTTCTCTTTCTTTCATCATCCCCATCCCTCTCTTGTCATCACATCTCTCTTTCACCACATCATCATCTTCTCCTTCTCCTTCTGTCATTGTCTTTCATGGCTGAATCTGGTCTCACCATAATGATGAGTAGCTAAATCTCGGTTCTTCTTGGAGATGAGAACTTGACTTGAGTTCCTAGAATTTATTAGAGGGTTATTTTTATTTAATCTTTTTATTTTATTAACTACCTTTTCTCTTTCTTTCATCATCCCTTTTCTCTTTCTTTCATCATCCCCATCCCTCTCTTGTCATCACATCTCTCTTTCACCACATCATCATCTTCTCCTTCTCCTTCTGTCATTGTCTTTCATGGCTGAATCTGGTCTCACCATAATGATGAGTAGCTAAATCTCGGTTCTTCTTGGAGATGAGAACTTGACTTGAGTTCCTAGAATTTATTAGAGGGTTATTTTTATTTAATCTTTTTATTTTATTAACTACCTTTTCTCTTTCTTTCATCATCCCTTTTCTCTTTCTTTCATCATCCCCATCCCTCTCTTGTCATCACATCTCTCTTTCACCACATCATCATCTTCTCCTTCTCCTTCTGTCATTGTCTTTCATGGCTGAATCTGGTCTCACCATAATGATGAGTGGCTAAATCTCGGTTCTTCTTGAAGATGAGAACTTGACTTTAGTTCCTAGAATTTATTAGAGGGTTATTTTTATTTAATCTTTTTATTTTATTAATTATCTTGAATTCCTAATTTTAGGATTTATTATGTTTAACTCTGTTTTTGATTAAATATTTTTTGTGGTTGTTTTGAATTATTGTTGCTTGTTTGGTTTTCATCTATATATTTTTCCAATTGATTTCATGAATTTATATATTCTTCAGTGATCACTGGTTTATATAATTTACTTTAATCAATTTGAATGTCACGATATTGTATTTATTTAGGGGAAGAAAGCACATTAATTTAACTCAATTCACACATCAAGTGGTATTTTATAGTATTTTAAAGCAATAACTACAAATGCAATAGTAGAAGTAGTTGGTGATTAAAAATATTAGACTCAATGCGATGGCTTGGGGTTTTCCATTAGTCTTTATGATTTTAAAACTCATTATTTTTGATTGAACAAGGATAGTCATTTATTCGTTTCCAAAAGCATACCCAATTCATTTATTTATTCCAATTTTATAAAGAAAAATATAAAAAAGAAGTTTAGAATTTATTGTTATTGCGTGCAATTAGTTATCATTATATATGAATTAATTTCTCAAACCATCCCAATATTTAATTGCATTTTAGACTCTTGGTTTACCTAAGGAAGTTAAATTAAGACTCTTTGATAAGAGAACGATCCGAATATTGCACTCTACTACAATTCTTGGTAATAAATATTTTGCATTTGATCCTGAAGAGTAAAGACACGGTCAAATCAATAATGCTTATGATGATTAATATGATTTTTTTCCATGATTGTATGAGTTGATTGAGCAATGTGATATTGAGCATGCAAATCTTTGCTTATGTCGTGCATTGGCCATATGCTAATTCAGTTTAGCAGCGTGTAATAAATTATAATCCTAGTCATGGATAGTTACAGTAATAATCATGCATATTATTGTGCTTGTTAGTGTACTTTGCTAGTGAGATTTCCAAGAATACAAACCTCTAGGTACATGCTCAAGTAAAGGCAAAGGTAAGGAGAAGAAGGCCTAAAGGAGGAGGAATGGCTCAAGTTAATATGGAAATATGCCTATGAAACAAAGTTTGTTATTAGATATCCAAGTTGTGAAGTATAATTTTGTGTGCTATCCTTTTCGGCATATGTGAGTTATGTGAGTTCTGGATAATTATATTGAATATGTTAAGTATCCGTGATTTTTAGGATTTATGCACACATGATCTAAAGTAGATGAGTTGACAAATGGAAAAGGTCCAACACCCTTAACAAACCCTTAAGTTGAACTAAGTTGAAAATAGGGCAAACAAGATCCAAATTTTATGAAACTTTCCATTTAACTAGTACACATCTCATGGTTTAAAATGAATCCTAATTTCCTAAATTGGATGTGTACACAAAGACTTATATATTTCTAAAGAAAGAGTTATATTTCTAAAGTTTGGAAAAAATCTGAAAGAAATTTCTGGAAAAATCGACAAATGACTAAAGGAATAGTGCAATTTAACGTTATAAACTGTATCAATTGAGTAAAATTTTGGCCAAATAAAAATTTTTCCCTATAGAGGATTGTATAAGCTTTAATTGAAGATTTGAACTACTTAATTTTGATTTTTTTGGAATTAGTTATGTTTTTTAAAGTTGACCAAAATTTCAGAATTTTTATCAAGTGAATAGTGTAAATGAATAGTGTTGTGAGAAAGATTTTCAAATTTCACCTGCTTACTAATTCTAGACATTTAAAGTTATTTATGTGGGTTAGAAATTGTCTCCAATGAATATAAAAGGTAATGAAATGTGACATGACCGTATTCAATAGCAATAAATAATTATGTTTTACATATTTGATGACAGATTATATATATATAAAGTGAGTATAAGATTGTAAATGGATTGAAAGAGCAGAGATAATGTTCTATATATAGTAAATAAAATATGAGGTAAGTTACATTGGATTAGCATTTAAAATGACATGTTGCGACACATGTCAGAACAATACTCTTAAGGATTTATGCAAGTTATTGATGAGGAGTTATATATGTACATAAACTTCTGATCCTTGAACAAACCAGAATACATTTTCATTGCTATGTTCATAGTTGGAATTATATCACATTCTGTTTTTTTTTTCTGATTTATATAAAGCTCCGCAGAGCTAATGATATTCCCAAGTGCATCATAACCCGCAGCTATGAAAGCGATTTCCTGATTGCTGGCAGAGGCAAACAGGCATCTATCCATATTTATGGACATGCCTGAGGACAAAATGTTTGTTATAACATTATAATTATGAATGATAGGAGACACTACATCTCCACAAAAAGACAAAAAGCTCTGTGCCAACAACCAAGGACTCCTTATCAAAACCCATAACGCATTCATTTGAAGGCATTTTGGGCAATCCCATCCAATAAGAGATTAATGATGGATGAAGCAACCATACAAAAAGTTAAAGTCTTAGCGAAGGAGAAAAACTCATAATTTAAATGAAGAGAGATGCTGATAAATTTTCCCACATCCACCAGCTTCTGTTCCTCTACAAATCACCAAGAAGCCTTTCTTTATCTAACAATTTATCTCATTGACCCTCCATTTACTTCAATGCCGAGACTATATCTATCTCTCTCCCTCCGTTTTGTTTGATTTTCTCTTTCAGTTTATTTGGGTGTGTAACGATGCCGTAGCAATGGTAGTTATTTATAAGCCAAATTTTTAACCACATGGTCCCACCTAAACTGACTCGGGACTCAGGATTGAGTGGATAGAGGTCGACTACAAAATGCCCTTTCTTATATGTATAATTACTCATTTGTTTTTTGTTCACTCTTTCCTAATTTTCTTAAGCAAGTAGTGTAATACTCTTAGTTCTTACTTTCTTGCGCAAATTGTTTTTTACGTCAACATTTTTCATTTTTCATTTAATTTTCTTCTTATGATTTTCTTGTGGTATTCAATTTTTGTTATTTAATGTGTTCAAAATGTATTTTTATTTTCATATGAATTTTGTATCTGAGACATGTTTTTGCATTAAAAATAGATGTAAA
>JANTPZ010099835.1:0-15649 GCA_025593235.1 Vachellia pachyceras
GCTGCAATGGCTCTTCCTCCTCTATCTATTCGAGGGGATTTGGGTGTTCTTTCCACTGCAGGAGCTAGATATGCTCTTTCTCTCTTAAAATCTTTTATTCAGATGGGACCTCAAGGTGCTATTGGTGCTACAAAACTACTTAGACCATTCTCAGAAATAATCGATTCCTTGGAGCTGAAAGACCCTTTCATAAGGAACTGGATTGATCTCTTATCGTTCTTGCTTGCTGGGGTGAAATCTAATGGTATACTCTCAGCAGAGATGGTAACCACATATAAAGTTGCTGAATATTATTTATCTCAAACAACCATTATAACTCACAAACATGCTTCTAGTTATATAGTCAAATATGGAAGATATGTGCTAAAATTATTTATGATCCTTAGCTTAAGCTTCAAAGTGGAAGCAATCCTTGATATGAAATCAAAGCCTCATCATTATGTGGTATAAGAATTCTGTTCTTACCACTCTTCTTTCCTTCAGTTAAAGTTTTGACACAGGTCAAGCCTAAAGGACTTCCATGTGAGAGAGGGTTAGAGATTAGAGTAAAACTATTCATGGACTTGACAGTGGTCCCACTGACATGATGGACCTAGTTGAAGTTGTTTGCATCCTTCAGTAATTGAAGTATCTATGTTTACTTAGCTTTATAGCATTTGCCTTGTGTATTTGTTACTAATTGTTGTTATTAATGTCTGAACAATTATTCTTCTTCAATTTTCCAGATTTACATGTTTGCAGAATGGTACAAGCCAGGATGCTGTCTTGAATATCCCATTGATGGAAGTGCTGCTATCGTAGATGCCCTTGTAAGAGGACTTAAGAAATTTGGTGGAAGGCTTTCTCTTGAAAGTCACGTGGAAAACATCGTTGTTGAAAAGGACAGAGCTGTTGGAGTCAGGCTGAGAAATGGCCAGGTAAGCATATTTTGGGGGTGAAAAACCCCTGGGGGTATGCAAAAAAAGTCTTTAAGAAAGCCACTCCCATTTGCTCAAATCTGACCAAGTTAAATACTCATTAAAAAAAAAAAAGCAGACAAGGGGAGAAGAT
The DNA here is from genome assembly GCA_025593235.1 of Vachellia pachyceras. Taxonomy (NCBI): domain Eukaryota; kingdom Viridiplantae; phylum Streptophyta; class Magnoliopsida; order Fabales; family Fabaceae; genus Vachellia; species Vachellia pachyceras. Next base: position 1,051 of record JANTPZ010099835.1, read on the forward strand.
TCAAATCAACTTTCATTTGTTGATATCTATATTTTAGCATTTAGTGGTGTGAATATGTGTATTCTGCAGTTTATACGAGCTAGAAAAGCAGTGGTCAGCAATGCATCAATGTGGGACACTTTAAAACTGCTGCCCAAGGAAGTTGTTCCCAAGTCATTCTCTGACAGAATTATCTCTACTCCTCAATGTGAATCATTCATGCATCTCCATTTAGGATTTGATGCTGAGGTTTTGCCATTATGGAGACTATTATCTTTACACTTGAAGATTTTAAATAAATGGTGATAAGATTGTTATGATGTCTTTCTGACCAGGGTATACACAAGGATTTGGGGATTCATCACATAGTTGTAAATGAATGGGAAAGAGGAGTTGATGCTGATCAGAATGTTGTGTTGATCTCCGTACCTAGCGTGCTTAGTCCTAATCTGGCACCACCGGGGAAACATGTGTTACATGCTTATCTGCCAGGAACTGAACCATTTGAGTTGTGGAAAGGGCTTGATCGCAGGAGTGCTGAGTACAGAGATCTCAAAGCTGCAAGATCTGAGGTATGCGAATATACATTTAGTGCTAGTTTGGCCATGGAGAGAGAAGTCTACTTTCTATGGGGGAAGATGAAGAGCGCCTTCTTTATTGAGAGAGAGAGAGAGAGAGAGAGAGTCATTTTAAATGGTAGCAAAATCTTAAAAAAAAAAAAAGGATTGGTAGCACATTTTTAGATAGAAATACCCTCAATCAAACTGAAACTATCAATACTTGAATTTTTTTAATTGATAAAAAATGCTTGAATCTGATTTGATAGTATTGGATATTAGATAATTGTATAAAAAAAAAGTAAAGTAGCAAAAATGTTTCACCATGGTCAAACGAACCCTTAACATACTAAGAATTCAAACACCTCCTAGTCCCACTGAAACTAGTTATTGCAAGTAGATAAATTCTTGTCAAAGCTAGTTGAAAATGAGTTCACTTAATTTTGTGGTCGTTGATGTCAATTTGATGCTGACTAGCTTTAGTTATTTAGTAAGAGTTGAATGATTGCCTAAACCACTCAAACCTAAACAAATATTAAGATCTGGAAAGCTGGAGAAGTGAAACCTGATATGTCCACCTGTGCTTTGCATTATGAGATCTGGGAAGATTTTCTTGCTTCAAACTTGGTAGCACCAATGGATTCAGCAAAAAAAGTTTATTCAATGTTTATCACGTTCAATTTGTGGATGATGTTGCATATGTGATTTAATGTCAGAAGGAGGACAAAGATGCAAGCAAAAGTACTATTGACTGCTACAAGTTATTCAATGCTTGAGTAATTCTCTTTCAAACGAACGATCAGTCCACCTCATCATGATACTTGTTCATGAGCTGGACCAAACTTAAGTTTAAACACGACAGGTTTCTTAGCCCAACTTGCATTAGACCGAACATGGATCATTAAAGGCCAATCCTACGGGTCACTAAAACCCTGGCCTAGGCTCATTAGGTTGTGCCAAGAATATCTGAGCTGGATCTAGATTCTCCGAATTTAACAATATGTACGGTTTGTATTTCAACAAAGATGGAGAGAGAAAATAGAAAATGGGTCAAAAGAGAGGAACCAGGTCCCATACATACATTTCTTTTTGCATAACTCTCTTCTAAATTTACTACTACAAGAAATCTCAATCCCCCACCAATAAGGCTTTGATCATTTAAGAATGAGATCTCAAGTTTGACAATACTCAAATTTGACCCACTCAGATAGCCATATCAAACAAGAAATCTCAATCCTCCATGAGCTAGCCTAGCCTTTGCCTGTCGATGATCATCTTCAAGTAATCGTGTTTATATTACTATTTTCCATCACTTGATGCTAATTATTGTGATCCATAAATTAATCTGCCTTGGATTATTCCTATTATCCTTTCAAGCCTTTTCATATAACTTTTGATTCATTATTGTATGTTAGGTAATGTGGAGAGCTGTGGAACGCGCTCTTGGTCCTGGTTTTAGCCGGGACAAGTGTGAAGTAAAGTTGGTGGGAAGTCCTCTAACACACCAAAGGTTTCTTAGGAGGCACAGAGGGACATATGGACCAGCTATAGAAGCTGGTGCAGGTACTTTTCCTGGACACTCAACCTCTATACCCCAACTTTATTGTTGTGGAGACTCCACCTTCCCTGGCATTGGAGTTCCAGCAGTTGCTGCCAGTGGCGCCATTGTCGCAAATTCATTGGTTTCTGTGTCTCAACATTCCGATTTGCTTGATGCAATTGGAATATGAAATTATCTGTGAGCTAAGTTTCAACTCTTTAAGCATTATGTCGTCTCAATATTTGTTGTTGTATAGATAGGTAATTTTTTATTATAATCTGTCAATGAAGGTCTTGATTGTGCCATCATTTTCCCCCGTCTTTTTTCAAATGTAGCATTTATGTACACCTTAAAAGGGTTCTGCTGTGTATTCCTAATTTGCTAAACTGTTTATAATGGAACAAAAATTGTTCTTGGACTGTCGATCTACTCATTCTCTGAAACCTAAGAAAATTGGTGGCCGTTAAGGATTGATTCTGCATATAAACTCAGGTGGTAAGGGTGAAAACTGAAAAGTTCGAGGTTTCAACCTTCTTTTAAGTATCCTGAAAAGGGGGAAATTGTTAAAACATCCTCCATTACAAAATTCATTGCACATAGGTACCAAGGAGTCAAGTTCTTGAGTGGGTGTAATGCATCTTCAACAGGTACAACTTTTCAGTTGTGCGCAACATATATTCAGCTATGTGCAAATGTCTTCCGTTTTGCCCATAGTTAAAGATAGATTGTATACAGATGAATAGTTACACCATTAAAGGCATTTTACACTTGGGTCTTTAAACAAATTTAAGATTCATTTGGTCTATACTTTTTGCAATGGAGGATTCTCCAACAATTTTCCCCAAAAAAAAAAAAAGGAATGAAAAGGATTATTTTTGGATGAAAAATTGTATTCATACCATTGAATAAAAAGCATGAAAAGGGAATAAATGCTATATATATGTTTATTTTTTACAATGAAAAAATCTGTTGCATCAGTAAAAATCAAACAAGGCTTGGTTTTTCTTTTGCTCACATCTCATGTAACTAGGAATGATGGTTGGTTTAGTTGGTTATTGCACTTGAAACAAATCACAATGAGCCAATATGCTTTTCTGGAAAAAAAATGTGGACCTACTCACATTGGGACAACAATCTCAATCAAATCAAACACCAATGCCAAAAAACCTTGGACCTACTCACACTCACATTTGTGAGTGAATCAAATCAAGAAGCAAAAAGGGTCCTCTTCATCTTTTTCAAAGTAGAATGGGGGCTGAATCACATGCATGTGAGAGAAAGCTAGGCGGAATATTAAGAATTAATAATGAATTGAAGGTGTTTGTCTTTATCATTCAAATTTTTTTCTTCTCTTAGTATTGTGTAGTTGATGCTAACAACAGTACTTTAGTAGTTATAGTCAGAGCACAAGGACCTTTTTTGGGTCCATGCGCGCACATGCATGTCCCCACCCCACCCTTACTTGCAATAAAGATTACAGTTTTGTACTTGTAGACATCATCATTCAATTCAAAAGTAAATCATGCTAACCTATGTCAAATTGTGCAGTTGAAATTTTTTATAGGTATTTTTGGGTTTCTGTTTTTTAATGGGAAGGGTAAACACTAATACATGAGAGGTTACAAGGGAAATTACCAAAGGCTTTGTAGTTTAGTAGTATGAAAACTTCCATGTAAGTGGGAGGTCATGGGCTAAATCTCACCTGTAACCTCAAGCCATTAATGTTTGCCCATTTGATTAAAAAAAAGAGGTTACAAATGGGATTGAATACATTATACCGCACTTACATAGAACATTTCATATCACTAAATTACAAAATTGTAGGTATTTTTGAGCTTTTGTTTGCCAATTGAGTAATTGGCTCTTTGGCTTAAAATTTTGGGTTTGAATACATGTCAAGAGGTCAATATTCTGGAATGTGGATTAACCATTAGATCTTTTTTCCTTTTCTACAAATTTGAAAACCTTGACTTTATTTAACAATAGTTGAGTTTATTTCACTTAACTCAAACATCATTTGCAAATATGTGTAGTATTTAGTAAGTTTAAAAGATCATGATGCCTTGTAACCTCTTAACAATTTTTTTCATTCAAACAAGTTAATCACAGTAAAATGTAACATCGTGATTTTATTCTTAAAATAGTAAAAGCTAATAACATAATTTCTATTTATACATGTAAAGACACATGAGCTAACATTATTACGTGTTACTTGATTTTACTTGTTTTAAATGATTTTTTGTGATACGAAATAAGTATGTTTAAGTAATTTTATCTTGTAAAATATAAAAGTGATTATTTTAAGGGGAGGCAAACAAATACAGCCTAGTTTGCTTAGCAATTGTATTTAATCATAATTTATTTATATCACTATGGACAAATAATAGTAATCTCATCTAATTACTTTTAGAGCTAATGATATCTCGAGAAGCACACCCTACTGTGCATTTCATTTCCTTTGCTCAGGATCATGTAAGAGACAAAATCCACCAGATACTGTGCGTGTTTGAAAGGAGGGTTTACGGCTTTCGAAAAGAATTTACGAAATCCCAAAAGAATTTATGGATTTTCAAAGGTTTTTACGGATTTTAAGATACCTTTTGTTTTGACTTACATGTATCGTTTGAAAAAAGTTTTCCCAAATAAGGCCAGTTTCTAATTCCATTGAAGCTGCAATGCAATTATTCTAAAACATGAACTTTTTCTTAATTTTAATTGTTTATTGTTCTAATTTTTAAATTTATATTGCTAAGTCAAAGAAAGAATGATCCTACTTGAGGGGAAAAGATTAAAAAAAAAAAAGATAAATCTGCTGCATGATCTTTTTGTTTCTTAATAGCTTGTCCTTTTGTTTGTTCTGCATGATTGTGCTCTATCCAATTAGCCATGTGGCATGCTACATGGTTGATTACTAAATTAATTGAAATATTTTAAATAAAAGAACAGAAAATAATAAAAAAAATCAAAGGCTTGATCATGTAATTAAAAACACATATAGATACATAAACTTCCAATATAGACGTGAATGCAATGAAACATGGTGATCCAATGTTAGAATTTTTACTGAAAGAGGTGTTTATATTTAATACCCGATAGTGCTTTAAAAAGAATTATCTCCAATTAAAAAATATCCATTATATTGTAAGAAGTTTATGGGTGTGTTTGGGATAAATGAATTTACAAATTTCTTAATAATTTTATGGATTTCAAGATGATTTTTATGGATTTTGAGATGGCTTTTACATATTTTAAGATAGTTTTATCTCGATTTACGTGTTCCATTTTGGGAACGGAATTCCCAAACAAGCCCTATATGTTATAACAGTGTCAATAGTACAAGATTTCAGATATTTTTTATGAGATTTTTTCTTGTGATATCGTTGTCGGGTTTAACTTCCATGTACAATTGTCCACCAGTGCAATCTGTGGATTTTTTTTCTCTCCAATTGATAATAAGTCACAGAAGTTTGTTATATTAAGAAATTACAATATTAATTTTCTTTGGTAAGATGGTGGTTTATATAATTCATAAAGATAATGAGTTCAAATCCATAAGGGCAATTCAAGCCTAAAAATGTGTATTGATATTGATAATTAAGTTTTCAAGATTCTAATCACTTAAATTCTGATAAAAAAATTTGAAATTTTCTGAAAAAAAATTTGAAATAAATGTGACCACACACAGATTGATCAAATAAAATTTAAAAGCTTAATATCAAATCTTTTAAAAAAATTACTATGCTTTAAATGAAAGAATTTTTTTTTTTGTTGAGAAGGTCTAAACTATAATTCTACTCTCATCCTATCTCATCATCAACTGAGTATGGTATGATTTTAATAAAATATTATAATATTTTATTTTTAATATCATAAAACTGTAAATATTTTAAGCTTAAGTAAAAAAAAAGTGAATTATTACCCTGATTACGAATGTATTTTTGTTGTTATACGTACACATTTGTATTATTTTATCTATCTATTTGGCAGCTATTATTTTATATGTAACCTAGGCGTGGTACTCTGGTCTCAATGAAAAAAAAATTAAAATCATTAAGAGATTGTTAGAATAGGATTTGATTAAGAGTGAGTAAATTGGTCACTTATAAAAATTTAAATCACAAAACAGAAATGAAACAAAGTCACCGAGAGTAGAGCAAAGAGAGTTTGGACACGGCAAATTTCTACTGATTCGGTCCTCCTAACCTATGTTCAGTCTCCAGAGTACCTTTAAGATTTCCAATCCACTAATCAGCAAGAAAATTAGCTCTCTAAGCCTTTACAACAAGGAATCACACTCTGCCTTACTAACTGCACTATAACAGAAACCATCGTGTTTTGTTTTCTCAACTCAACTTTAACCCAACAATCTCAAGATCCCAATTTTGAGTTTCTTATGGAAATACAAGTTTGAATGACAATATAAACTCTTTCAAAGAGTATATGAATAATCACCGAAGCATTAATGACACAATAAATGATTTACAGAGAAGTAGTTGGAAGAGCAAATGCGTCAGAGACTCGTATGATGTTTCATTGCTTTATCCATCTTGAATGCTCACCTATTTATTAGTGAAGAGTACTAACTATCCGTTAGAAACATTTAAGTTTCCATTACTCTCACCTTCATTAGACAAGGATGTGCATTTAATGCTCTTGTAACTCTCTTCATTAATATGGTTGTTGAGCTTCTGCAATGGTGAACGTTGAAGCTACGCCAGAGACAGAATCAGGCTTGCCCATTCCCTGTTAATAAGTCAAACCATATCTTATTTACAGGGCGATTAGGATTTAAAAGGTCTGCACACAAAATAGGAAAGATCCAACAAAAGGTAATGTCTATTGATAGTTTGATTTGTGTCAAAAAAAAAAATTACTCCTCAAGTGTTGGTTTGAGGAACCTAAGTGTTGAGATAAAATTGTTTGAAGAAAATTTGAATTCCACTTGCAGGCAGTCAAGTTTTGGAAAAGTTACTCGAGTTTTGGAAAACTTCTAAAGTAACCTAAGTTGTTTTTGAAAGTGTTCCAATGTAAAATTTGAAAACTTTTATTCATAACTCAAGTTTAAAATCAAGTGTTACATAGTTCAAGTTTGTAGTAACAAAACTCGAGAGTTTGTGTCACAAAAAAAAACTCGAGTGTTTGTAAAACCTTTTAATACAAACACTTTTGTTGGTATTCAAATTTTAGAGAAAGTTTTGAAAAATGTCTTCGATACTCGAGTTTTGGTGCATAAAACTCAAATTTTGGCATAACTTTTGTTGTAACTCGAGTTCTCAAGGAAGTTTTTGTATTGTGAGATGTTTTGAACCTTCAACATTTGAATTTTTAAATTAGCAGAACTCGAGTATTGCATAACTTCCTCCATAATTGGAGTTTCCATGGAAGTGTTATGTGGGGAACTTGACATTTTGAGCTTGATACTCGAGTTTTGACAACACTTCTTTCATAATTTGAGTTTCCTTTGAAAGTGTTAATTTTTAAACCAATTTTAAGCTTTATAAGTTGAGTTTTAGTCGTCAAAACTCGAGTGTTGCCAACAATTCAATCTAAACTCGAGTTTTTTTTTGAAGTTTTGAATTTAGAAACATTTTTAACTCTTATAACTCAAGTTTTTTAAATCAAAATTCAAGTGTTAAGAACACTTCAATTGCAACTCAGGTTTTCTTTTAAAGTTGTGAATTTCAAAACACTTTGCAATGCTAGAAATCAAGTATTAAAACATGAAACTCAAGTAATGCAGCTTAACATAAAAAAAATTCAAGATTCTTTTAGGAAAACCAAGTTTAAAAATATTGTATAACTTTGTAGTTTCTGCAAAATATAAAACTCACTTTTTGTTATTATCAGAACATAGTATCAACAGAGATTAGAGGAAGAAAAATGTTATTATCAAATATAAAAGTTGAGCTTGGTCTATCTTCATTTTTTATCGCATAATATCTTGTTGTATGTTACTAGTTGTTATGAAATTTCTTAATAATTGAATTCTTTCTCCAAAATAAAATAGCTCTAATGTTGATCAATCATAATTTATAATTTATAAGTGATATTACACTCTGTCCTAACTATAAAAACTAATTAGCGGTTTATTTTAATGTTAAATATAAGATTTTGATTCAATTTGTTTTCTAAATTTCTAAGGACATAGTGAGAGAGTTTTCATCATAGAGATAATTCTGATCCAAATAATAACTATATATGGTATTTTACGAAAATCACACTCTTTTCATAAATAACCAATTTATCTAATTTTTAATTTGCTATTTAACTCTTCTATCAATAAAAAATTGGAGATCGTGTTTATTAGAGTAAAAATATCATATAAACTTTTCTAACTATTTTTTCTTGTGAGTTCTATAAATATTTATTAGAATTAGTTATGGAGAGAAAGAAAAATCAAAAGAAATATACAAAATATAATATCCACATGAAAGGACGATCATAAAATAACAAATGAACAAATTTTTTTATTTGGAGAGAATGGATGAGGCTCCAAGGTTTTGTTTGATAAGGGAGGAGGGGAGGGAAAGTGGACGTTGGGAAAATTTCATTGAGTTGCATTTAAAAATATAGAGAGGTTGGGTTAAAAAAATCTAATTGATTTTTATTATGGTTTTATACTACACATTATCTTCCTTACAATTTTATAATCTCATTCCTTCAATTTTTTTAACGGGAAAATCCCTGAAAATTACCTCTTAAATATAGAAAATCCCATTTGCTGGCATGAATAATGAAAATGATAGGTAGGTGACAAACAACAATCTAGAATTTCAAAATTTCAAGGAAAAACGGAATTGCCCTTCAGAATTTTTAAAAAACAATCACCAAGATTATACCCGGCATAGCTTGTTGATAACTCTTTCAAAGAGAACGACAAGTAATATAATGATTTTGACAACTTTTTTACTTAGATATTGCTGTTCTGTTGGGTTAATTCACAACTTTTTATAGTGTATTAACAACTCTATCAAAAGTAATGATAACTTAATTGGTGCTTTTGAGCACACATTTATTAGGGTGTCTATATTGTTTCATCGAATTCTAGAAAATAAAACTTTTTAAGGTATTGATAAATTTTTTTAAAGTGACTGATAAGAGTTCCTATGCTACTGACAATTTTTCCCCTCGGGTTGCCTTTAATACTCCGTTGAGTTGATCTATAACTTTCTGTAGCATATTAACAAATCCATCATACTTAATAACAACTTATTTTATGCTTCTTAGCAAATCTCTAGTAGGGTGATTATATTGTTTCATTGGGTTCTGGAAAACAAAATTAAGATTCCACCTTAGCCAATTATTTTATTGTCATTGCCGAAAAAAAACATATCATTTACAAAAGTATAACATATATACCAGAAACACTAAGTATCAATATTGACACTAGCAATTAAATTGATAACTCCACTAAAAACACTTACAAGACATCAGTATCCACACGACAACTTATATCAGTATCCATATTTTGTCTATAAAGATTCAATTTTACTGTTTGCAACTATTACAAGAAGCAAAATTCATCTTCCCTTATCTTCCCTGTGTTTCTGATTCTTAACAAGCTGATGGGGGAAGGTTACACGTGGGTCTTCAAAGAGCCAACAGAATTAGAACCCAGCATCTCCACATAAATTGATGTCACTTTCAGTAGCTCTTCCTTCTTCATTTTTCTCTTGATTCCATCACAGCATAATCTAGCATTAAATTTTTAGCCTTTTCATTGGTTATATGTAGCAATGCATTGATGCGTAATTGTGTTGCACTTATTTAGAAAAGCTTTTTTACTTTCCAAAAGCATGTTTAACAGTGTTTTTTCGTAAAACGGGATAATTTCTTCCGTATATTTACCCCGACTTACGTAAAAGTACTTCTCTGTCGTCATTGGTTACTCAAACCACCGCTCACTTTTTGATGCCATTAATTGCAGCTCCCTCCTGAATGGACCGATCAGTCTGAGTCAGGTATTTAGGTCAGTAAAAACAGAATCAACAAGAAACACTTCGTCGTCGACCTCACCTCCCTTCGAAACCACCGGCCTTCACCATGCCGCCAAATGGAGCCCCTCTCCCTCTCTTCAATTGGGGTCATTAGCAGCTTCAACTGCAGCAGCTTCAATGCTATCCTCACCCAATTTTCAACACACGGGGGAGACTTGGAGGGTTCCTACAGGCCAAGGATGAGATCTGTCATCTGTGTGTTCCTGCAGATGCTTGATCATTCATCATCCTATCAACCTGCGACGAAATGGAAGGCATGATTTTCCAGGGGCAGTTTCATCTTTTCTGTGAAATTTTGAAATTCCAGATTGGTGATTGCTACGTTATTCCTATGTATCTTCAGTTTTTTTATGATATCTCTCAAACCACATATCTAATTGATTTTAAACTTATTTAATTTAAAAGTAGAATCAAAGGGTTTTCCAATGATAATTCATTTGATAAATTTAGAGACGAAACGAAGAAGTTACAACCATTTGATATGTATACAAATTTATATCAACATCTTTAGATCGTATAAGCTACAGATAAGACCTTTATTGGAATAACATATGTTTCGTTTAAATGAAAATGGACGTATGTTAAAAATCTGGTAGTTCAAATAAAAAATGGTATGTTTTATAAAAGTTTGATTCCGAAATTTTTTTTGGCAACTTTAATAATAATACGACGGGTCCACATGCTCCGATACGTGTAGTTGATATGAGAGAATCGAGAACGGAATGGATATGTACCAGAACGATGATCAGAAAATAAAACAGAAAGAGAAAAGGCTCACAGAGAAACAGTTCGCGGCGAAACAGGGTATCGCTCCCAAAAGCTTTTGCCCAGAAAAATTGTAAACAAGTATCCTTCGCTTCATAGGATCGCGAGCAAGCACTTTCCTCTCTTTGATCGTCTCTCTCTCTCTCTCTCTCCTTTGTTCGAAGAAAAAAGTATTCATATTCGGAAACTGGAAGCTTGGTAAAATGCAAGAGCAGTGGTTCGATATTGATCAGAAAAGCTTGCAGGTGAGTTTGTGTTTCCTTATTTAGGTATTATGTTTGATTTTTTTTATTGAACTTAGTCTAATCTATGCTGTTACTGATGTCAAGTGGGGTTGATTTGGGGTTTGAACCTTTAAAAGGTTAGATCTGATCAATCCTAAAAGAGCTGCTCTTTTTGAAATTTCATTTAATATTCCTTTAACTGCATGCTTTTGTGTTTATTCTTTTATACTAACTCTGTCTGCTAGTTTCCACTTGTATTTTAAATTGTTATGGACACCGCAGTTTATGAGCTTCTCATTTTGAGCGTGTTATTAATAAATTTTTGTAGGTTGACAGTTGCTTGGAGGAATTCGAAAGCTCCGTTGCAGAATATTCCAAAGGCAGCAAATAGTGATATTTGTAATAGTTGTGTAAATCAGCCATGGCTTCTGCAAGCCTTGGAAATGGTGGGGTCGGCAGTTCCAGGTCTGCTAATGGCTTCAGAGAGTCATCTAGTTCGGTGGATTGGCTTGGGAGAGAGATGCTGGAGATGAGGCTGAGGGACAAGGTGGACCATGATGAGGATAGAGTGAGTTGCTTTCGAGTTTCAACTATTGGTTGGCCCTTATTCAATTTTTCGTTTCTTCGAAATTTCTATCATGCATATCAACTCGTAAAATGAGTTGAAGTCCTCTCCCAATTGGGTATTTGCTATCGTGATTGATCACTTGGAGGCAGCAGAGAGGTTTTGTAGTCATGTACAGTGGGAGCACCTGCTTCAAAAGGACACTGACGTTGAAATTCACTGCCTTTTAAACTTCAATTTTTTTTTATCACGGCTCTTGTTTTTGCTTCACTTTTGGGTTTTCACTATTTTCTATTTTGCAGGATAGTGAGCCTGATATAATCGATGGTGTGGGTACTGAAACAGGACATGTGATAAGAACCAGCATTGGTGGTCGAAATGGCCAATCTAAGCAGGTAAAAAGAAAGAAAATACTGTTGATTATTTGGTAACTGAAAACTCTTGCAATTATGTAAATCAGCTTAAGCCATAACAATTTCCCTAACGATTGTTAAGTTCACAGAATGTCAGTTACATTGCGGAACATGTGATTGGAACAGGCTCTTTTGGTGTTGTTTTCCAAGTGAGGCGAAGGACATATTTTTGCGTTTGGTATATTTTTGAAAATGCATGATTTTGATTTACCATGTTCTGATTTTTTTAATGCTTCTGTCAGGCAAAATGCAGAGAAACTGGAGAGATTGTGGCCATAAAAAAGGTTCTTCAGGACAAGCGCTACAAAAATAGGGAATTGCAGATTATGCAAATGCTGGATCATCCAAATGTTGTTGCCCTCAAGCATTATTTCTTTTCAACGACTGACAAAGAAGAGCTTTACTTGAATCTTGTGCTTGAATATGTTCCTGAAACTGTTAACCGTACTGCAAGGAGTTATAGCAGGGTCAACCAGCGAATGCCTTTAATATATGTTAAGCTTTACACATACCAGGTATGTAGGTCCTAGCTCTTATAGAGGTAAGTTAGGAAAGCTGCTCCCCCTCCTGTTCCCAAATTACAGATAACCCTCTATGAGAGTATATTGTGGCAATATATATAATAATTCCCTGAAAAGCTATCTAATACCTTCTAAGCCCTATCTTTTTATTTATTATCATGTTTCTTAGCCTCAAATGGCCTCATTTGAACAATTCGAATGATATTTTCATTGGAAGAATCCATGTAGTGTTACTTTTTGTCCGTGGAAGGGTGTGGGATTTTTCTCTTTTTTTTAAAAAAAAAAAGAAAGAAAGAAAGAGTAAAAGGTTTCTGAAAAATGAAAAAAAAATATAATGTATGCACATTTTGCATTTGGAAAATATTTTCACTAGAGCAGAATCTAAAAATGCGAGAATCAATCTTGTCTTTTGCACAGTTTTAGATCTAGTAATTTTTCCTTGCCTTTATTCATGTTATTGTTTTCTCCTGAACTTGCTTGCAGATTTGCAGGGCTCTTGCATATATTCATAATTGCATTGGAATTTGCCATCGTGACATCAAACCTCAGAATCTACTTGTGAGACATCCATTTGACCCTGTCTTTTATGTTGAGATAGTTGGATGATTGCATCCTCATATATCTGTGGGAAAATTTGATTTCTTTGTGTTTAAAGTTTTGTCACTTTAGATTTATCATTTTATATTTTATAACCATTTGGATTATTCATGCCACATTTTTATGAACACCAGTTATCTTGTTACAAATTCAAAATTACTTGAATTTGTAACTTTCATTGCCTTCAATTCTTCCTGCTCTGGCTGTATTGTTTTAGGGTCTTTCTTAATGAAACAGATATGTATGATTTTCCTTTAAACTTGCACTGTCTTTAGGAAAGTATTGGATCCTAAAGAACAGTCATTCTGATTATTGCTCATGGTGAATCCTTTTTAGTTTAACAACTGGACTTATTGGGGTTGATGGTTGAGGGGTGTCCCAATATTTTTGCTCTAGCATCTAATGTTAGTGATTGAAGGAGAGGGACAGTTCTAAGAATGTCCTGGGGTGGGGATCACCGCCACAGACCTGCTGAATTTATGATATTTCTGAAGCAATTCAGCATGCTGCGTTCTTCCATCACCCACATGTTAAAACCAAGTAAAAAATAATTCCTGTACTGTTCCATTTAGTGATTGGTTTAGATGGAGCTTTACTCCAAAGGGGCATCCTTTTAGCATGTTGTTTAAGACCCTTCGCCTCATTGTGTCCTTGAAATTATTGCGAATCTATGTTGTTTCATCTAGAGAAAAGACGGCTGAAATGTGCGCATGTACAATTTTTTAATACTTGAGTTGCTGCAGTTATGTGCATTTTTTCCCACAACTTATTGTCAAATGCACGTTGCTCATATCAGGTGAATCCACATACACATCAGCTGAAAATTTGTGATTTTGGAAGTGCAAAAGTGTTGGTAAGACATTAAGACCACCCTGTTGAATGATGATTATTGGTGGAAAGCTTTTTGTTTGTCAGCTTAAATTTTATCCATATTTTATTTCATCAGGTGAAAGGAGAGCCAAATGTTTCCTACATCTGTTCAAGATATTATCGTGCTCCAGAACTTATTTTTGGTGCCACTGAGTATACAACTGCTATAGATATATGGTCAACTGGATGTGTAATGGCTGAATTATTTCTTGGACAGGTAATTTGATGCTTGAATAAATGTGTAATCATGCGTGCGTTTTTCATTTGATTTTTTGGCCTTTTCCTTTTGCCTAAAATTCAATATGTTTTCCAGCCTTTGTTTCCTGGAGAAAGTGGAGTTGACCAACTGGTTGAAATCATTAAGGTGAGGATTATTTTTTTTTTCGTGCTTTGAGTTTAAGCTAGCTTTAATGAAATAGAGCGAAATAAAAGCTGCCTTGTTAATGGTCTGCTATTGTTCTTTTGGTATTAGGAATTAACAGTTCACTGTGACTCAAAGTTGCCCTTGCAAAATATAATTTAACTGGATAATTCCTTTCAGGTTTTGGGAACTCCAACCAGGGAAGAGATA
>JANTPZ010099836.1:0-15573 GCA_025593235.1 Vachellia pachyceras
TAAAGGATTTGGATACAGCAACAAGACTTCAATTCTTGTAAGATTCAACAAAAACTGTTCCCTCGGTAATATCTGCTTGTTGATTACATCATACATTTCATTGACGGAGGAACCTTAGGTTATTCCACATGCGTAGGTTGGGATGTCATTGGCACAGATTGGAGAGTTTGCCTTTGTTCTTCTCAGTCGTGCCTCAAACCTTCATTTAGTTGAGGTGAGTGCGCTTATTTTAGAAATGAATGTTTTGGATTGGATGCGTCAATTTGAAAATAGAAGGCTGCCTTCCCAATAATTGATTGGCTTTTATTCTATTCCCCCCCCCCACAAAAAAAATTACTGATCACCTCAATTTTGTCAGCTAAATGTAAATTTTTTATTGTGGATTCAATAAAATTTATCTTTCTAGAGATTGCAGATTTTGCCCCTTCAAAATTTAATTGCTATTTCTAACACTGGATATGAACTCTCAAAATATTGACTGCTTTCTGCGTTTCCTTTTTCACACTTGCGCTAAAGCTGATGGACTGAATTATCCCGCAGGGAAAATTATATCTGTTGCTCCTTGGAACTACAGCTCTCAGTCTGGTATGTTTGCTTGCACTACATGCATCGATTGTTTGATTCATACGATGCGACTCTTAATATATATATTGATTGTGAAAATTCAATATTCATGGCATGCCTAAAATGCTGTGATATAGTAATATTAGCAACCGATGGTTTTTTATGTGGGCAATCTTGGTGCGATTGACTGTTAAAATTTTCAAGTTACATATAGCTGCTTGATTTGTGGATATTTGAAGCTTGTATGGAAACATAAAAACGGTGCAGGTGACTACACCATTGCTTTTCAAGCTCATTCCTGCCGTCGTGCATCTCGGTGTGTTGTTGCGATGGTTCCCTCCTGATAGTCCAATTGAGGTAACTTATCTTAAAAAAATATATTTCTTGAATATATAAAATATTTGTCTCAATAGTCATCATCATCAATCAAGTTTTTTAATATGATTGGCCTCCCAGATTGCCTATAAAGGGGATAGCTTTCGTACAGAGAGTGGTAAGCGTATAACTTTGATAGTTCAAGCACCTCATGATTCATGACTCTTGAAAGAAATACAAGACAGAAGAAATCCACTTAATGGCATTTACCTAATGGAGAGTTAGAGGCCGAGAAAGTGCAGAGGAAAATGAGTATCACCGTATATACGTATTCCATTGAAAAAGCAATTCACTTGCTTGCCTGCATCCCAAACCACACTGTAATGGAAGCAGCAAATATTCAAAAGACAAATTCAGATGGAGTGGCCAGGCCTTTAGGCGTCATCGTCATACTCACACATCAAATTTGGGCCATGTTATTACTCACCAGAACGGCCTATTTTTTGTAAATTAATATCCATTTTGTTGTGTAATTCATTCCATTATGCATTCTTTCCATCCCCCCCCCCTACATGTGTCGGCTTTTTTTGGTTTGTATAAATTGCAACTGTACGAGTTTCAATCAAATTCAGCCAACGGGAAAAAAATCTCAATCAAGTTGGTCGTCAAATCTCAAGTATAATATTCGCCATAAACCAGTTGAAGAAAAATCGATTTTTCGTTTAGCTGTCCTTGTTGATTCACAATGCAGAATGACGTGCCGCGGCTGACAAATAGCTCTCGATTTTTCGTTTAGCTGTCCTTGTTGATTCACAATGCAGAATGACGTGCCGCGGCTGACAAATACCTCTATCAGGCAATGTCTAATACTACTGATTGCAAAAACGATTTTCTAGAACCAGTCTGTGACACATGAAATGATTTGACGTCTTGAGTTGATAGGTCACCTTCAATTCGTCCTATGAAGTGCTATGATACATTTCATCATTTGCTTAATTCGATTTGGTGTTGCTAGAGTGATATCCCGTCCCCACTTGAATCCGCTGGCACCACACATTCACACTGTCTAGTTATCAATTATATACAAGTTTTATTGAATTTTTTAATTAGAAAAAGGTTTTTAGTGAAATTGTAGTACATGCTATAATTTGCAATTTTGCAAACATAATGAAGTTTCAATGGGCTCTTCTGAGGATTCCGTCCTTTATTTGGTCGTCAGCTTCTCTGCAATACCATGGTCTCCACATGTTGTCTGCAAGCACTAGGTCCCATTTTTGTTGCAACCAAGGACAATAAGTATCACGTTATTCCATGTGCCCCTTGCACCTTGTTTCTTAGATGCAGGTTTGTGCATAACCCACCGACGTGATAAATTATAATTATTCCTTTATAAATAATCACATAGCCCAAAACATGGTCATATTCATCAAATTCTAGCACTATTTATAAGTTATTGGTTTCTTACAGAAATTATATGATGTTTGATGATAGTTTAATTAAGCATCTGGTTTTATACAGTTTCATTTTCTTTTTTTGCATTTTATTTGAAATGAAATGAACTCTTGGAGAATTAATCGTGAACTTTCTTATAACCTGGGAAGTTTAACCAAGCAAATAAGCTGGGGGCTCTCCTTTGGATTTTAACGGTTGATTGATATGAAAGATTTCTCCCACAGTACTGTTTGTAGGCTGTAGTGAATAAATATGTGCATTAGAATGTTGGGTATGTACATACAATGATAGAAGATGGCGACTCCCCCACCCCCACAAGCTTCCAAGAAAACGTAAAGAGAAAAAAAGACAACTTGGGAGGAATATGAATGATGGTGGTGGGTGCCTGGAGATTAATGCAATAAGACATTCAAATCTGTGTATGAAAAAATACTCATTCTCATGGGATCACAATAAGTCTGCTTCAACAGAACAAAATTGTAATTTCCCACGAAATTCATATGAATAATCTTGGTGCTGCGAAAAAACCCCAGAGCATTGGGTGATTCATTTATAACCTTTTCCTTTTTTCCCTTTTTTGAGGACACTCTGGTTGGTTGAAAGGTCACCCATATCTTGGAATTGTTAATGTCACGTGACTCAATAACCAATCGGCAACTTAAATCTTATAGAATGTGTTAACCTTTTACTATATAATGGATTAAGATTTAAATAATCTCTGTTAAAAAAGATACATACATAATGCCTTGTAATTCGAATAGAATTACCTATAATAGGAAGATAAATACGTTTGGTAATCTAAAAGTTCACTGATCATATTAAACAGTGACACCTAATCATGTGTCACTCTGCAAAACAAAGGCAATCAATCAATCCTACAATTCAAGAAACACTAACGGCTATAAAAAAATGTTCTTTAAATAACAAAATCATACATTATCAACCGATGTTAATCTTAGTGGAACATACTTTAGCACCTTGAATACGGAGGTTTGAATTCAAATTCACATGAATGTGAGAGAGAAAACATATTTAGAAGAGTTACTTCGAATTAAACCTAACAATACTCAAATATAACTCAATCAAATATATATGATAAGAAGAATCAAGGGTTTATAGTGAATCAAAGTTTGAATCCTTTCAAGAGATGTACTCACATTTTATAGATAGCATTGCATTAAATAAGATTGCTTATAATAGAAAGATATTTATGTTTTGAAAAAAAACCAATAAGAAGAAAAAAAAAAGCATTATAGCATAGTGATCCCTAGTCCCTACAACCTACATTTAATATGAGTAGTTTGAACCTCAACTAAAAACTCGGTCAAGTTGCCAGTAAGATTAGATCAAGAAATTAAATAAATATTTAGGATAAAATCAATCAAGGCTGTTTCCCAATCAGTTCCTCTGCACAGACTCCAAACAGTGCAAGACTGTAAGGTAACAGAGAAGCACTTTGCTGGTCGCTTCAGAATCTAGAGGATAAGCTTCATTATCTTCAACCTATCCTTATCTGCGTAAATATGTTCAACACACGTATCCATGTGTCAGATTCTGCACTTGTCTATATCTTGTATCCTTACATTCCCCGAACGATTAAAATTCAAACTCATTATCTTAATGGTTTCCTTACTTTGAGGTTTCTCAAATTTAAATGATTTGGATTCATCTATTTTAATATTGTGATAATATCTTTATGAAATATTATTTTTTTCCCTAAACGGAGAGCTGCAGATAGAAGGGTTTACTTTGACTATAGATAATGTAAACATTATAAAAAACTCTTTATTAAAAATCTCTTGTGATGCTATAAAAAACAATGTTTTTATTAAAATTATTACTTCGCAATTTTTAATATAAAAATAATGTTACTTTGTTTATATACGATAAAATATTTTTATATACATTTCATAATATGATTTATTAACTTTAACATTTTATCTCATTAATCTTAATATGTTTTCTAAATTCTATTATCTTTAAAAAAAATGATAAAATTAGAAAATTGAGGACTGGAAGTATTTAACGACTATGAGCCTGTGACCGTACATACCGTGAGCCTGTGACCTGTGTGACCATAGGGATGCTGGAAATGAAAGGAAAAAAGGGGAATAAAATGTTGGTTTTGATTGGTGTGGAGGGTAACACTGTAATTTGAGAAAAAAAATTAACGGTGTACGTAAGTTAAGATAAAAAGTATCTTGAAATCCGTAAAAAATATTTAGAAATTTGTAAAAAGCATTTAAAATCCGTAAAATCATCTCGAAATCCATAAAATCATACTGGAATCCTAAACTCCTTTCTCACAACGGATTCCAAACACACAGTGTTTGGGAATAAAATACACATTGACCCTGTTTGAGAATGATTATGAGGAGCCCAAATATGTTCACTAATACTTTTTCACAAAATAAGATAATCTCCTTTATATATTTACATCAACTTTTTTTAAATATACTTTTTCACGCGTTTCAAAACAGACCCATTTTTCTTCTTTACGCCGCCTCATCTCTAGCCTCTCATTGGAAAAATACGAATCCAAAAATACCTTAAACTCATGATTTAATAGGTCATGAGTCGGATGGAGTAATTTTAAACTACGATTAGGAGATGAGAAATGGGAGTTTTCCAAGTAAACCATCAAGTTCATTGGAACTCGTTACATATTTTAAATCGTGTGTTTGTTTATTGGAGTGTTTGGAAAAATCAAACATACGTTCAACAGTGTTTTTCTGTAAAATGAGATAATCTCATTCATATATTTACATCGATTTATGTAAAAGTACTTTTCTACTTAACGCTAGCTAACACGAAAGGAAAGGAAAGGAAAGAAAACACAAGTGGTAAATAAAATTGTCTCATGCTATTATTAGTAGTAGTTGAATATAGCTTTTCTACTGAGGATTTCTGCTTTGTTAATGGGTACAGTAGTAGGTATTGGTCTTTGTTTGATTCTTTGTTGTTTTAAAAGTCCCGCAGGAAATCAAACGTGGGAACACCGAAAAAGCAGATCACGCACGACAAGACACACACACACACATATATATATATATATATTCAAGCATGTTTCTAGCCAGCCTCCCAAACAGATAAGGGTCCGTTTGGATTAGCGGCGGAAGAAATGATTTTTTGATAGAAGTTATTTTGGAAAAGGAATTCTAAGTAGAAGTCAAAAGTGTAACGTGATTTATGTTTGAATTAGTGTTGGAAAAGTGATTTTTTTTTTAAAAGGAGAAACCGTTTGGATAAACTTTTGGAAAATGATTTTTTTGTGACAAATTACTTAAAAGGACATAAATCTCATGAAATGTCACATATTCATATATATTTTATTTTATCTATTTGTGATAATTTTGAGGATAAAGACAATGAAAAAAATAAAAACTGAAGTAAATAAAAATATATGTAAATTAAATATCATAAAAAAAGGAAAATTCTTTTAACTAACAAACTGAGACAAGCACTGGTTTGAGCAAAAACCCTCTCTCTCTCCATTTCTCAACTTTCCCTCCCTCTTCCTCACATTCTTGCAAGCAATAGCCTTTCATGGTTCCAACAATGAAGGAATGGGAAGTGTCCGGAGTAGGCTGCACTCCATCAATCATCATATCATCATACACATCCCTCAACAAGAAATGCCTATTAAAGAATTGAAAATCTTAAATGGAATCAAAGTCCAGATTGATGAATATCGCCATTGAGTTCAGAACATAATCCTTTCATCAAAACCAAAACTAATCATTATCTGATCAAATCCATTACACGATTTCTGTCTCTTTGGAAATTAAAGACTTTTCTCCATAAAAAATGGGCTAAAAGCATATAGAACAACAATAACATAACTGATGCTCTAATCAAAATTTGACAATCCCAAATCCTCATCTTCCTCTTCCTCCTTCTTTTCTTCTTTCTTACTTCAGCTACAGGAGCATCACCACCTCTGGTTGCAGGGGCTGCAGCAGCTATAGCACCGCCACCAACAAATCATGCGCCACTCACAACCACCTAAACAAACCAATGGGGCAAAATAATGAATTCATCAGTCAATTATACATTCACACGGGTCTGAGTGGTATATCCAACAAAGTTACCTTTTTAAAGCCAGAATTAAGCTAGTCCCAAGTCAGAAAGGTCATCATCTTACTAGCGCGCCTAAAGGCATTTAGCTAAGTTAACAATTACGAGTAAGACAATTATACCCATATAAAACACAGACGAGATCAAATCAAGTTGGTGTTGAAATTTAATCCCACCCAAGTAATTAACATGAAGCCACAGGCAACAAATCGGAACAGAAATTCACAACGCCAAGCATCAATGGGTAATAGAATTAAGAAGAAGAAAAAGAACGTTAAGTAAAATCACATCTCAGAAAAAATTCTAAAGTCCACAAAGATTCAGATAACGCAGGGCCACTTCAAAGCAATATCGTAAGATCACTTCCGCCAACAGTTTGATATAATAAAGTATATTAATCACAACATTAAGAAACTGCAATATGCTAGTTGAATCAGATAATTGACAACAAAAACAAACGAAGAACCGAACCTAAAAAACAGTGGAATTGGGGCAGACAAAAGAGAAAGAGGACTGAATGGGTCCAGAGGAATCAACATCAAGGGTTGATTGGACAAGCTTCCTCTGGATCTCGAATGTGGTGGGAGCAGAGGCCTCAATGTCATCGGTGAGCTGCTTGCCGGTCCATTCGTCGTCGGACTTACAGAGGACGTACGTGAAGACTCCCACAGCTACTCTTCTCGAAGTACAGGCAAAAACCTAATTGAAGACTCAGAAGTTTGTGGCGCATGCTTAACGAATTACTTGATTGCTGGTCTTCACCTGTGCCCATTTCTCCATCCTTCTCATTATGTCCGTCTCAGTCTTCGCATGGGGTTCAAGCTCCAGGAAAGCTTTAATCTAAGGAAAGCAGTGCCACAGGTAAAGAACACCGGCAGGATCCTCCAAATCGGTGGTGACATCGGCAGCGCAAAACACCTCCACAACAAGCCCGACGCCTCCCACCGCTGCCCCTCTCCTCCTGTGACGCTAACTTGAATGCCCCGCCGTGCCTCCTTGTAGCTTCTGGCTAGAAGCCGCTTTCCCTGCGGAAGGCATTCTCCACTGACGCTGATCCAAACATTCAAGAAAATGCCCACTGTGCTTTTGGACCTCAAAAGCTGCTTTTGAGCTCTCTCACCGCTCTCCCAAACACTCGCAAGTTTAGGTTACTCGAAAGAGAATACTTGTCAAAATATTTAAATGGAAGAATTACTTTAGAATCACGTGTTATGAATTAATCACTCTAAAATTTAAAGATGTTATTAATGGTAGCTACTTCACTTATTAATGGTATTCATTAACTTGTTATTAACAACCTCTTGAGACTTTAGAGTAATTAATTCGCTATCACTGAACCTAAATGTAATTCTGTCTTTTTAAAATCACTTAATAATACTATTATTATTTTAGTAGTTGAATATAGTTGAGCTAGAAATTAAAGTTGTCTCATGCACATGCTTGGTTAATAAAATTTCATTCCCACTAGCTATATACTTCCCCGAGGAATAAAATTAGATAAAAACAATAGATAAATAAGATATAATATTTTTTTTTCTATCTAAACATGTCCTACGTCAGTATGACGTCCAACAGGTTCTTCTATGAAGGACATTCAACTTTAATACTAGGCATTTTAAACTATTACTCTCTGTTATTCTAAAATAATTTGTATTGATAAGTTACTCCAATTTAAAATTACTTTGGATCACTGGACTTTAACATATTCCTCTTTGATATGCTTTTTCTAAAATACTCATTTTAATATTTTGTATTGAAATTGTAATATACATAGGGAGAAATAAAGTGAATTAAGATTAATATGCTTATTTGGCAGCGCGTTTGGAAAAATCAAATACACGTTTAACAATGTTTTTTTTTCAAAATGAGATAATCCCCTTCACATATTTACCTCGTGTAAAAGTAATTCTCTACTGCGTTTCTAAACAGGCACAATATTAGAACAAAAATAAATAAATCACTTTGCTGACTTTACATTTAGAACCTA
The DNA here is from genome assembly GCA_025593235.1 of Vachellia pachyceras. NCBI lineage: Eukaryota > Viridiplantae > Streptophyta > Magnoliopsida > Fabales > Fabaceae > Vachellia > Vachellia pachyceras. The sequence continues at coordinate 8,396 of JANTPZ010099836.1, forward strand.
AATGAGTAACATTTTCTTCAGACGCAAAGCCAAATAATTATGCCTTTCTCATCCTTAGATATAATTGAATTAGTTACAATAACTATTCATATAATCAAAAGCCAACAAATCCTGGTTAAAATATAATATCAAGTTTGAATTTGGTACTAAATCCCAAAATAAACACTGCATGCTACCTCATGTTTGAGCCATATCTCATTATTTAATATGAACAGTGTAAATTGATAGTAAGATAATTATTTTTATTTTATATTTCATACATATACTAGAATCATAAAAATTCGACAATTAGGAACTAAATAAGATTCAATATATAAGTATGAATATTCATAATTTAAGTGAAAGGGATAAGCACAAGATCCAAACTGTAGCTAACAAGGACTAGGACAATGTTTGAAGGATCAAAAAACATACACGTTTCCCAATCACAACCAGATGAGTAAAGCAGCTTTTTTCTTTTCTTCTCTCTCTCTCTCTTCAATTAATCCCATGAAAAATAATAAAGTTTGATTTAAAATGCCAAAAGCTAGGAACTCATGAAACAAACTTTATCTAATCATATCATAATGCCTCCACTGCCATACATAGAAAGCACCAAATGTGGAAGTTAATTAAACAACTTATCCAACTTGCTAATTTATTATTAATAGTAACTAAGCATGGTCAAGACTTTAGTGCACTATAATTAATCAAGGATGCATTCACTAACCAGTGTGATTTGGGATAAGTGGTTAATTTATATAAGGGTTTAGGGATAAAAATAACCTGAAAGTTTATTCGAAAATGCACTAGTCACACGGAAGTTGTCGAAAGAATATTTTAAACACAAAAGTTTTAAAATAAGGCATTTTGGACCATTCAATTAAAAACTCTTATGTTAACTGTCAGTTTTTCAACGGAAAAGTTAATCAACTTTAACGGATTTTGTATAGTCAAAATGCCCAATTTTAAAATTTTAGAGTTCAAAATGCTCCTTAGAAAATTTCCGTATGACCAATGCGCTTTTGAAAATACTTTCAAATTATTTTTACCCCTTAACCCTTTATATAAATAAGAACTCTCCTTTTTACCTATGATTGTGGGTTCATGGGTTGTTTGAAAGGTTGTGTGATCTTGGTTTAGGCGTAATGGTCTAAGTAGCCAATCAACATGTAACTTAGTGTTATTAAAACTTCTTTGTAAATTGAAGGTCTCGTGGGTTCAAGGGGGAAAACGCAATGCTTTGAGCAAGCCATCAAGACTTGTTTAGGTAATAAAAGTGGAATCTGGGTAGAGATCAAAGATTCAATTTCTTTTACTATAACCAGAACAAAATAATCTTCTAAATGGACTTCTAAATACCTAATATAATAATTAATTGGAAGGTTGGATTTGGTCCTATATGGTATACTTTGATCCATTTTATATATTATAGTTTAATGTTTTTGTTCAAATGAATCAATTTATTTTATTTCCTTAATCTACCTAGATGAATCAAAAGGATTAGGGTTTAAAAGCAGAATGTCAAAAGTAGGTATTTATATGAGTAAGAGAACCCATTAGTTTAGAACATAAATTAATTCCTCTCATATCTTGTCTATTTTTGTCACTCGCATCATCCATACTTCTAGAAACAAGCTGTTTAAGTTATTAGTTGATACACATATGAACAACAGATTTGAGTGATATCCCATTTTATCATAGAAAGGAATGAGTTAATGAGTATTCATTGATTCATGGATTAGATCTTATTATGAGTACCATAAATACAAAGAAAATTATTGCTTTTGGATCTGAAGATATTATATTCCTGCAATAAATAAAATAGTAGTACAGACTCACTGCAGTAAGCCTATATATATAGTTTATGTGGCACAGATAGAGCTTATAAGAAAAGAAGACGACGATGATTCATTTTGTTGTAAGGAGGGCTTGGGTGCTGCAAGTGTGAGGTCCAGATCAGGCGATGTGGGTGAAGAAGATTTCATCATCATCTGGGAATTATTATTATCATTATGATGATGATGCTGCCATGTAGGCACTATTGCTGCGTCAGATTTAATAATTCCCTCTTCATCAAACAAGCTTAGCCCCATCAATGTCAAGCTGCTATTATTAGTATCATTCTTCTGCTCACAATCTTCACACTTACTATTGCAGCTTCCAGCTGATTTAACAACATCCTCTTGTATCCCCACCTACACACACACACACACATATATATATATATGATATATAGTTAAGTTTATCAGAAAATGAAAGAGTATTATTATTATTAATCTTGATCAGAATGTTACAAGTACCATGTCAAAGAGGCTTGATCGTCTCTTCTTGCTACTGACGGCTGCGAGTCGAAGGAAGTATTTTTGAGCATGACTGGCCACTTGGGTAGGTGTTCTTGTTGTGACATAATTTCTGGAGATTCCCCTCCAGTCTCCTTTTCCCAGCTTCTCTAGCCCAACCAGGAATCTTCTGTGTTCATCTTCTGTCCAAGCCACTCCTATTATACATATATGCAGTAATAACTCATTATCATCAAAATCTGTCTCTGAAGGGATCGGATCAGAAATTAATTAACACACACACCTTTTCTTCTGTCTTGTGCGGCAGCAGCATCTATTAGGCCATCTGCTGATAAATACTCAACAGAGGATCTCTGGTCTGTAGATGATGAGTTAGAGAATGATGAAGATGGGGAAGATGGGGAAGAAGAACAAGCTGCTGCTGCTGATGCTGGTAAAGAATCCATGCTTAAGCTTTTCTTCACACCAAAAGCACATGAAGAAGGAGTTTCCAGGTGAACACCAAAGAGACGAAGTCCCACACAATAAGTGCGTCTAAAAGATGTGCAGGTCCTCGAATTATGCCCTATTTTCCCACAATGCGAGCACTTTCTCGCCATTGATTCTCACTTTCTTTCACTTGAAACTAGTTATTAAACTCTTAGAGAGAGAGAGAGAGAGAGCAGAGAAAATAGATATGGGAGGAGAGGTATATATTAAGATGATGAGGGTGATGGTGGGTGGGGTTAATTAGGTTGAACGCACACAAGCCTGATTGCTCCATATATAATTTATTATTCCAGATTTTTCCCCTTTATTTTTATATATATTGCAAGAGAGAAATCGTTGGGAAACCATCTGGGGTATTAATAATTGTCCTTCAATTTATTCCTCCGACACTCTAATTAATACATACAGCTGTGTAATTGGAAACAGCTTATCACCCGTCTCTTATAAGTAGGATATTGTAGTTCGATCCCATTTGTATAACCTTAGCTTATTGGTGTATGCCCATCTAAATAAGAAAAAAAATATATAAATGGAATCTATTCGATATAATTATTATTAAAAGTCACTTCCAAAACAAGAGATATGGTTGTTATTACAAGTTATATATAAAATCATTAACAATAAGAAAAAAGTTTAATACAAATACAAACATATTCATCAATAACCTTATAATCAAATAATTTATGTCAATAAATTATTGATTAGTTTTGTATGTGCTGGTTAACACAAATGGTGAAGAATTTGGTTGAGAAATTTTCATTTCATTTACGGGTATATGAAGAAACATTGAATCAAAATTTTCACTTCATATTGTTACGATATCTTTGGGAGGTAGGTATGGGCGACTTCAAGGAAAAGAAATATCCTTGAAAATGTGTCACTTTGAAAAGTTGTGTCCATTATTTTAATCAACAATGCTTTTCGCTGCCCAATAAAAGGGAATTACATGTAGGTTTTAAGGGATAAAAAATTACCATCAAATCCCTAAAAAATCATGAAATTCGGTTGAAGTCTCTTGAAACTTGAGTTATATGGATTGCAAATGTGAAAAAATATTCTTACCTTTTTCTCTTTTATGCGTTTCTCTCTCAGATTTCAATTTAAATAATTAGGGGTGATGGGTTTTTTCTTTCACATTTACAATTAATTTAACCCAAATTCTAAGGAATTATAACTCAATTTCATGATTTTCAGAAATAAGATTATGGTTTTTCTGTTGATGGGAACATTGTACATGATTTTTCAAAAGAAAACAAGTCAACTTTTTGCTTACAATTGAAATTACTAAGCATAGTGTGAGTAAGATTAAATTAAGGAATGAAATTACAGGATCTGCCCCAATTTTGATTTGAATTTTCAAGTTTTCAACAAAGCACATATGGAAAACTATAGTCATGGATTCACAGCATTCTAATAAATATTCCTCTCATGATTCTGTTCAAAGTCAGAACATGCTCTTACTTTGTGAAAGGCAAGAAATTAAGTCCCAATTTCTCACTATTGTCAATATTATTGATAAGACTTTTTCAATACTTCAAACTAATAAAGTTGTAACTAATTCTGTCACCCTTAAAGTATTATTATTATTATTATTATTATTATTATTATAATCCATGAAAAGAACCCCAAAGGCTTTGCTAAGTCCCATTGGCCAAATCCCATCAAGCTGTAAAAGTACTATATGCGCGGATCACTTTGCTAAAGCTAAACATATATTTGATGTAATCAATGTGCCCGTCTGAAAATACGTTGAAGAAGTATTTTTACTATTTATGATGTAAATATATGGAAGAGATTATCTTATTTTACTAAAAATATATTATTGAACACATGTTCAATTTTTCCAAACGTGATTCTAAATAGGGCCAATGTTCTTTTTTGTGACTAATCTATATTCGGTTATTATATTGATCCACAGAGGCAAAATGTAAATTAACCCGTAAATTTCTATGATTTTATGCTATTTTTAATTAGTTTTTTTATTGGATCCTTGTAGTTTTTCAATTATATATGGATATTGATTCTTATACTCATAATTTGTTGATTAGTCCAAAAAAAACCAGTATTGGTAGATGATTGGTGATGTCATATATATATGATATGCCTCAATTAATTTTGTTGCACAGAATTGATTAAAATCAAAATCAACCATACTATATAAGCCTTGAGCAACTTGATAGAATGTTAGATGGCAGATCAAAACAGAAACTACTGGAGTGAAATTTTCCACCAAAAAAAAGAAGCATCTTGCATGTTTAAATTAATTATATTTTTTTTGAAAAATCTACATATTACACTTAATAAAAATCTTTAGTTAAAAGAGTTTAGTTAATTAATTAGTTACGATAGTAAATACAAAATTTAATATTTTAGACAAATCATATTATATAACCAAGAAAATATTGGGGGAAGTATAATTTCTTGAGGAAAACTTGTTGAGATTTTGGCCTTGAATAATGATGATGATGATAGTAATAGTAATAGTAATAGTAATAGTAATAGTAATAGTAATAATGCAAGTTGAATGGAAGCAAGTGGGTGTATTGTTTAGTGATTTTTGTTTGTGTAGTCCAAACACATTATTCATCATGTAATTGAGACTCATTTGGCATTATCCTTCAAAGAATCTTCTTCAAAACAAGATACTCTTCTGTTATTCATGTAAACATAAAGTGTATTCTTATTATTACAGAAGAATAATGGTCAAATCCCAAATGATGCATTTAATCATAATTACTCAATTAAATCTCATAACAATTATTCACAATTAACATTTTTTATTTTCCATTTATAAAAATATTGGTTTGAGACCTAACTATAATTATATTATTGTTTTGAATATCATCCTTCCTGTTGTAAATACATTACAAGAGTGGATGTCCATAGACTCTTGATTTCCTAAACTATAAATACTATACATGAGTTATTGTTGAGAAATTAAATAAGTGTTCAATGTACAAAGGGTTACAATGCATGTACATAGGTTCACAATGTATGAACTAAGATTCATGATGTATATTCATCCCTATTAATTGTTCTACTCATTACTCATGACCCTTGGGGTCACACCTAGAGGCCTATAAATAGGGCTTTGTACATGACATTCTACACATCTAAAAAGTGAATAGAATTCCTCTCAAGGTTTCTCATTCCTCTCAAAGCTCTCTTCTCTTTCTCTTTGTCTATTTACCTTTTAATTTACAACACGTTATCAGCACGATAGTTCTACCGAAGATATGATTCCCTCATAGTTATCTTAGCAACTTCTTCTACTTTCTTTTATCATATCTTTTCAATCAATCTAGGATAATCTAAGCCACAATTTGAAATTATGATAACTCTTTTACATATTATTTTAAATATTGAGTTTTGTGGCTAAGATTTGAGATTGTTACTACTTATTATTTTAATCTCTTTCAAAAGTTTTATATATTATGGATATTGTCATTTTAGTTTGAATCCATATATACATATATTAACAAAAAATATATTATCCATTTTTAAACAAATTCATTTTCTAGAATTAATCTTAATTCTTATTATCGTTTTAGATTGGGTAATGTCCAATCCTATCAAACTAGAATTTGAAGCCCTTGATATATCTGGCAAAAACTATCTATCATAGATATTGGATATTGAAATCCATTTGAATGCCAAGGGCCTTGGAAATGCTATTTTTTCAGAAAATGTAATTATGACGAGGCAAAAACAATGATTTTCCTTCATTATTATATTCATGAAGGATTAAAAGCGGAATACTTAACAGTAAAAGATCCGCTGGAATTATGGAATGCCTTGAAAGAAAGGCTTGATCATCAAAAAGGTTATACTGCCTAAGGCATTGAAAAAGGCTATAATAAATATTTTGAATTGATTTCATGCCTACTTGTTGTTGAACAAGCAATGACTTGTTCATGAAATATTATGAAATACGCCCCACAGAATCAGTTTTGATTCTTAAAATAAATGCAGAGATGCATAATAATTATGGTAGAGGGCGTAACCATGACAATGGCCTAAGTTATGGCAAAGGATACAAAAATTCTCATTATCGAAGTAGTTGAAATATTAATCATGACAACCAAAAGAAAAGAAATAATGAGAAAAGGGCATAATAGTGATTTCAGTACCGCAAAAGCCCCTGAAAGTAAATGTCATTTGTATGGTATGAAAGGGCATTAGGCACGAGCATGTCGCATCTGCTTAATCCTCACTCGAAAAGAGTGGCAATAATGCCAAAGCAAATATGATGTATCATGATAATAATATCAAGGCAAAATGTGCATTTAAAGATGATAATCTTATATGCCTTGATGAATTGGAAGACATTAAGGGTCTTGATAAAATGATACATTTAGATGATAATTAATGTTATCATAATTACATTTATATATTTAAGTAGCATTT
>JANTPZ010099837.1:0-12888 GCA_025593235.1 Vachellia pachyceras
AAAGATGAAGGGGGAAATAATTTCTGAGAAATGAAAACCAGAAGCAGGCGAGGCCCAAGAAGATTCCACAGAAAGAATCAATGAAAGATATTCGTAGGAGGGAGCATCAAAGAGTGTGGGGATGACAATTACGAATGGTATGTGAGCCACTCTCTCATTTGTTCATATCATCTGGCCCCACCGCAAGACGTTTCAGCGTTGTCTTCGGGTGGGTCCCACTTTATCTGGCGGGTAGTCGCCGTCAGCGGCGGCTCCACCAGCTCCTCACTCCCGCTTCTTTCTCGCTACTCGTCGGTATTTTAGTTAGTTCAATAATAGGGATTATTATTGATTTATACTTTGTTGTAAATTACGTGAGGAGATGTTCTTCTTTGACTTAAATATTTCTACCAGGTAAGTTGAGTTTTGAATCCTGGTCAAAACATAAAGCGTCAAGATTAGAATTTACCAGGGTTTAGATTTATGCTTTCATGCAATATCTTGAAGAGTAGCATCTTCAATTCCCGCTACTAAAAGGGACTTTAAAATCTTAATTCAAAATCTCAACATTCGTGCCAAGTTCTTTTTAATCTGTAAGTAGTAAATGATGAAATAATTGGCTTCTCTGTGATTTTGCCCAATTCAAATCGTGGCTTGTTCAGATGAATCGACAAACAAGTTTCGTGGTGGCTATTTGATACGTGGAAGAATGTAAATGTACACATGGCAGTTGTTATAACAGTCTGACGTTTCTGTTATTTGTTATATCTGTTATGGTTGTTAATTCTGTTCAAACAATTCCGAGCCCTCAGCTGATGCATCACATGATACACAACTTATATATATGCAGGGCAACCGTGAACAGGGGGATGAATAATATAGTTTCCTTTTTTCATTTTTGTTTCGTTCTCTCTTCCTTGCTCTTTGGCCTGTACCAACTGGTATCAGAGCCAATCTCTGGCCATGGCGCCAGAGACGCGTTCGTCTGACAAGCTCGTTGACATGGAACATCGTTTGGACTCGTATGCGGTGGCAGCAGAGGCCAATCGCGTTCAGCTGGAGCAGAATACGGCGGAGATTGGTGACATCAAACTTGCGATGATCCGTATCGATAACTCTCTGCAAATCCTCACCAACAGTATGAAGAACCTCGCATCAGCAGGATTGGGCGAGCACCAGGGAGGGTCCTCCAGGAGTTATGCGTGTCAACCACCCGTTCAGTTTGGCACGTTCACCTCTGCCTCTGGTGGTTACCTACCACCAACGCGACACAGCCGTGTTGAGTTTCCCAAGTTCGACGGGACTGACTTTCGAGGATGGTCGTACCGATGCCGACGATTCTTTAATGTGGATGGCACTCCGTTGGATCAGCGAATTCGAATTGTTAGTATTCACCTTGAGGGGAAGGCACTGAAGTGGCACTTAACCTTCATGAAGCGTCACACCGATGACATCTCCTGGGACGATTATTTCTCCCAGATGGAAGCCCGTTTTACAGATGTCAAGCTCTTCCACCCGATGGTACAGCTCAAACAGCTACAACAAGGTTCTATGAGCATTGACGACTACATTGAAGCCTTTGATGATTTGCTTACTGAGATTGACATTCCCGAAGCAGTGGCCATGAACTGTTTCCTCGGTGGCCTTTGTGCGGACATACAGTCCGCGGTGGATGCCTTCAAACTTACCAGTCTAGCGAACCTGATGCAAATGGCACGGGTCCAGGACCGATCGATTCGTGCGTTTTGTGGCACGGTCTCTTCAACCAGGCCACGCTTCCCCCCATTGACGCTGCTTTCACCGTCTGGGCACCTTGTTCCAGCAGCATCATCACGTTTCTCATCATTCGCAGCTACGAAGCCCTCAGGACCTCCTCCTGGCAGAAGCTCAGTAGCTTCCACAACAGTTTCTAGCACGAGTAAGCCCACATTGACTCTCTCTAAGAAGGAAATGGAAGAACGACACCGTAAGGGGCTCTGCTACTGGTGCAACGATAAGTATACGGGGTCCCACAGGTGCAAAGAGTCACAGATTATGATGCTCCTCGTGCCTGGCCAGGAGGAAGACGAATTCGTAGATGCCGCTAACAACCTTAACGATACCTCACCAGAAGACCGAGCCCAGGCCACCATTAAAGCAGTGGAAGGCCGCGACAGATGCTCCATACTTAAGGTTGAAGCGTATATCAAGAAACAGAAAGTCCTAGTTCTCATTGATTCAGGCGGCACGCATAATGTGGTCGATGCCGCTTTAGCAAAGAAGCTACGCCTCCCAGTTCACAGGGGCCACAGTTTACTTGTTGGTGTCACGGGTGGCCGCACTCTAATGATTGATAGCTATTGCCAAGGTCTCTCATGGATGTTTGCTGATGCAAGTTTCGTAGAAAACTTCCTCGTTATGGAGTTGGGCACCTTTGACGTCATCCTTGGTGCCCAATGGTTGACGAAGCTGGGGTGTATTGTTCTGGACATGGGTCAGAAATTCATGGCCTTCTATCATATGGGCACTATTGTGAACTTCATGGAGTGGATTCTCCACCCACAACACTCGTTAACGATTCTGACGTGACCACTGACTTACGGAAAGCATCGTACTCATTCTTCATTTATGCTCTGCCATAGGATACAGCGATCTTGATGCCAATACAGGGGGATACTTCACTTTCCTCAGAGCAACAGCAACAACTCGGTGCCCTCTTAAGTTCCTTTGATGACATTTTTACAGAATCCCAGCAACTTCCACCCACTCGCGTGGTTGACCATCAAATCCACCTCAAGAGCCCCAACCATATCAGTGCCAGACTATACCGTTATGGACCCCTGCAAAAAGATGAGATTGAGAAACAGGTCCAGCAGATGCTTCACACAGGGGTAGTCCGCCACAGTCAAAGCCCTTCGCTGCACATGTCGTTCTAGTTCATAAAAAAGATAGCTCCTGGTGCTTCTGCGTGGATTATAGGAAGCTTAACGACGAGACCATCAAAAACAAGTTCCCTATCCCTCTCATCGAAGACCTGATCAATGAGCTTCAGGGCGCCACATATTTTTCCAAGCTTGATCTCCGTGCTGGTTACCATCAGATTCGCATGCACCCTAATGATATCCACAAAACAGCTTTCCAGACACACGATGGCCTCTATGAATTTGTCGTCATGCCTTTTGGGCTTAGCAATGCTCCTGCAACTTTTCAGCATCTTATGAACTCTGTTTTTCGCCCTTACTTACGACAGTTTGTTCTCATTTTTTTGACGATATTTTGATCTACAGCATCGCACTTGGACCATCTTTTCAAGGCTCTCTCCAAGCTGCGTGAGCATACACTATTCGCCAAATACAACAAGTGCATCTTTGCCACTGCCAAAGTTAGCTATCTGGGCCATCGCATCTCCGCTGCAGGTGTTGAGGCAGACCCCGAGAAAATTGCAGTTATCTAGACCTGCCCAAATCCTACATCCCTACGTGCCTTGAGATCGTTTTTGGGACTTGCTGGATACTACCGAAGGTTTATTCGCAATTTCGGGTCCATTTGCCAACCCTTCACTGCTTTACTTCAGAAAGACACTAAGTTTCACTGGACACCAGAATCAGAGCAAGCATTCGTAACTCTTAAAGCAGCCATGTCTTCGCCACCAACATTGGGCCTTCCCAACTTTAAGGATAAATTCATCATCGAGTCAGATGCTTCGGGCACGGGCATGGGAGTTGTTTTGGTGCAAAATGGGCACCCACTGGCATTCGCAAGTAAGGCACTGAAGGGTAGAGCGAAATCACGGTCAGCTTATGAGAGGGAGCTCATGGCCGTCGTTTTTACCGTTAAACAATGGCGTTCGTACTTACTTGGTCGTCCCTTTATCATACGAATTGACCATTTGCCTCTGAAACATCTTTTGGAGCAACGCTCGGTGTCACCGGAGCAACTAAAGTGGCTCAACAAGCTTTGGGGTCTCGAGTATGAGATCGAGTATCGCAGGGGTAAAGAAAATGTGGCCGTCGATGCCCTGTCTCGTTGCCACGATGGAGAAGTAGCGGCCATCATTGCTCCCACGATGACACTCTGTGATCGTGTCCGACAGTCTTGGTCCACCGACAGCCATCTACAACAACTTATCCATGAATTGGAAGTAAACCCGATGTCTCACACCCAGTACTCTTGGCGTAACAATACCTTGCACAGGAAGGGTCGACTGGTGGTTGGTGTTGACAGGCCCTTGCGAACTGACTTGCTCCGTCACTTTCACAGCGATGCATCTGGGGGTCACTCTGGCATGGCTCCAACGTATAGGCGTCTGGCCTTAGTATTTTATTGGAAGGGACTTGAGAAAGATGCTCGCGAGTTTGTCCGTGCCTGTGAAACTTGCCAGCGATTTAAGTATGAAACAGTTGCTTCCCCTGGGTTGCTTCAACCGCTACCGGTACCGGAGCACATATGGACGGAGCTCTCGATGGATTTCATTTGTGGGTTACCCAAGTCATACTCAATGACGACTATCTTGGTTGTGGTTGATCGTTTGAGTAAAGCTGCCCATTTCATGTCTCTCAAGTATCCCTTCACTGCTGTGGACGTTGCCCAAGTGTTCATGGATAATGTTGTTAAGCTTCATGGTTTTCCCAAGTCCATCGTAACGGATTAGGACCCTGTTTTTTGTGGCAAATTCTGGAAGGAACTGTTTCGGTTGTATGGGGTAAAGCTTCAATTTTCCTCGGCGTACCATCCTCAATCCGACGGCCAGACTGAAGTTTTGAATCGCTGCTTGGAAACCTATCTCAGGTGCATGATCAGAGACTTCCCAAAACAGTGGGCACGATGGTTGTCGTTAGCTGAATTATGGTACAACACCAACTACCACTCTGCTATTGGCATGACTCCGTTCCAGGCTGTATATGGAATCGCACCCCCGACCCATCTGCCGTATCTCCCGGGCGATTCTTCTAATGATGTGGTTGATCGCCTCTGTCTTTCTCGCGAGCTCACTCTACAGCTCCTTAAGGACCATTTAATGAAGGCTCAACATAGGATGGTACAGCAAGCTAATCGGCATCGCAGCGAACGAGAATTTACCGTCAGTGATTTTGTTTTTCTGAAACTGCAGCCCTTCCGCAAGAATTTGATCAATAACTTGGCTCTCCACAAGTTGGTTGCACGTTACTTCGGACACTATGAAGTCTTGAAACGAATTGGCAAGGTTGCGTACGAGCTCAAGCTGCCCATTGGGTCTCGAATTCATCCTGTGTTTCATGTCTCTTTACTAAAACGCTCCACTCGACTTGGAAGTTCAGTGAGCTCCACTTTACCCCTGGTAGACAACGAGGGGCATTTTCCTCTTGTTCCAGTGGATATCCTAGCCAGGCGAATGGTCAAGCAGGGAAACCTACCTGTTACCCAAATACTGATTCAATGGTCGCATACCCAGCCTGAAGACGCAACTTGGGAGGACTTGCCGGTCATCCGCTCGCATTTTCTGGACTTCCCCATTGGTTCCTCGTTACCTCGTCCTATCCTTGAGGACAAGGATGTTTTTTAGGGGGGGAGTAGTTGATATGTGGAAGAATGTAAATGTACACGTGGCAGTTGTTATAACAGCCTGACGTTTCTGTTATTCGTTATATCTGTTATGGTTGTTAATTCTGTTCAAACGATTCCGAGCCCTCAGCTGATGCATCACGTGATACACAGCTTATACATATGCAGGGCAACCATGAACAGGGGTGAATAATACAGTTTCCTTTTCTCATTTTTGTTTCGTTCTCTCTTCCTTGCTCTTTAGCCTGTACCACTATTGAAATCGTATAAAGGACATAGGACAAAAGGAGAAATATAGATATGACTCATTTTGCTGGGATTGTCAGGAATAAATTAGTGTCAGTGGTTGTCTCTGTAACTTCATCAGATCGTTCAGATTCAGAGAAGAAGATAAGCTTTCAATTTTATTTCAATGATTTTTTTTATTTATGTTCTTTTGACCAGATATAAATTAGGGTGACAACAAAATGTTATTGAAACAACAGATTGGTTAAAAATGTTTTGAGATGTATTTAAATGCATATGATTATTTAGAAATATAACAAAAATAACAACGTTGCCGTGAAAATGTTTGTTAGTCTGTATAGGGGGCAACATATACTGGATTTGACCATATCATTTAATTTCTGTTGAAAGTCGTCAATTCATGGGGCGCACGTAGCCAAATGAAATATTCAATTTTCCATCCCCCCTCTCTCTCTCTTCTCTCCCTCTTACCCTGTGTCTTTCTTCTTCCATCAGCCCTCTTCCTTCTCCCCCCGTTCACACTTTCGTACTCTCCACCAGTCCTCCTCCACTCCTTCTCTCTCTTCAACTTCAACCACTCCTTCTATGTCTTCGTCCTCCAAAATCTCATCATCTTCTTCATCTTCACTCTCTCTCACTCAAACCACTATTTCCCTCTCATCATGCAACCGTCGCCCGTACCTTCCTCTTCACCCTCAATCATCCTCCTCTCTTCAACACAACTTCCTCTCCTCCACCCTCTACCACGTCGTGATCCTTTGCCTCCGCCGCCCCAATGGCATGTCCGTCCTCGTCACCAATGTCGTTGGCTTCATCGTCCCCCACTGCTCCCTCGCCAAGTCCGCCACTCTTCCTTGTGATTGGATTTTCCCAGCAACATTCACTCATTATCTAAGTTAAGCTTCGAAAGGGGAGGTGGTGAGAGTGGTAGGGAGGGGAGGCACGCATGGAGTCGACCAAGGAATTGATTTTGGCGGCTCCGTTGATGACAAGGATCTTCAAGAACTTCTTCCGGGAAATGGAGATGAAGCCGGTGGAGGGTGGAGTGGGAGGCTAGCTTCTGGGGCGCGGTAGTGAAAATGAAGGAGTTAGAGACGGCGTCGGTGAAGGCCAAGTTGATTTTGCTCCTTGTCATTGTTGAAGAAGATGAAACCAGCTCTTCCAGATCACTTCCCCTTCTCCCTTCTCCAACTTCAACCACCCCCTCGCGTCTCAACGCAATCGCCGCCCACACATATACTACCACCATGCATGAACTAATGGATATTTTCACTGATTTAAAGAGTTGTTATTTTTGCACTGTTTTTAAATTATCACGTGTATTTAGGCATATCTCAAAACATTTTCATTCAATTTTTTTCACTAACAATTCTTTGTCAAAAATGCATTTTAACCCTAGAGGTTAAAACTTCATTCTCTTTAAAAATGGCAACTAAAGTTGGCACAAAATTAGAATATCAATTAAAATTGCCTTCATTTTATATTTTACAAACTTTTTTTGGGTGGAATTGTATATTTTATTTCATTTAAGGTATTAATTCTTTCCGTGTACTATTCCTAATTAATTAATCAAAGTCTTCAAACTAACGATTTTTTATTAAGAGCCTTTTGAGATTTTGCAAAAAAAAACTATTTTTTAAAAATTTAAGTAAGATGTTTAATTAAAGCTTAAAAAACAATCAAGTATTTGACAACTTAAATGAATTATTAGTGCTGGTATTATACCGGGGGGCGTAATCAGCTTGATACGTAAGAAAGACCAATTAAATTGGATGCAACCGTTGAAAGTTTGAATCACAAGACAAAGCCAAAAGGAACGCAAGGCAAAGTCAAACTCCAACCACTTGAATTGTTCTCGGGATGCAGAACACGCGACAATATTATACCCTTGCAGCCGAGTGAAGAAAAGGAAAAGATAAATTGGGAACAAAATAGTTTGTTTGGGCAGAAATAAATTTGAAGACCACGGCACAGAGATAAAGTACTTCTTTGGATTAACGGTGAAAGCTGTCTCCAACACGATCTACAATTTACGAAGTAAGCATATAAGAAAAGCTCTATTTCGATTTACGTGAACATG
This sequence comes from Vachellia pachyceras, assembly GCA_025593235.1. NCBI lineage: Eukaryota > Viridiplantae > Streptophyta > Magnoliopsida > Fabales > Fabaceae > Vachellia > Vachellia pachyceras. The sequence continues at coordinate 7,826 of JANTPZ010099837.1, forward strand.
ATTTTCTACCATTAATATAAAAAGACTTAAAGAGAGCAGCGGCAACATGCTGCGCCGCATTGCATTGTTATCTTGGGCAGACCTACGTGTAAGTCAGGGGGTTCAGCCCCATCCCTAACTTCTAGAAAGTTAGATATATATTAATACTATGTGATTTATTTTGCATCCACTAATTTGCTAATTTTAAACCCACTAAATTTTTACTCAAAATCTTCTCAAAACATATTAAGAATAAGTCTCATTATCTTGAACCCATTATTAAAAAAATAGTTTGTACCCCTGAATCAAGATCCGAGTCTGCCACTGATTGTTATCAACAGTTCAGGAGGATTGAATTCCATACATATAAGTTGCATACAAGCATGAATAATATTTATATGCAATATATTGACAACACATATCACACATGCATGCATGGGTGCATGACAAGGACGGCTATCAGTGGACTGCTACATGCTGAGTTGAATCCCATGAGCCTTCACATTTTGGATTTTATGCACAGTTTAAAGTGTCATGGATCTGCACCAAGGCAAAGAAAAAGGTTAATAACCGGATGCGTGCAGGTGATAAATTAAACGAATGAACGAGATATTTCTCGTGACAATAATAATAAACAAGTCTCGTACCTGTTAAATATTTCATTGATAAGTCGCAACTTCAAAGGAAGTACAGTTTCTCTTATACTGACTCTACCCATATATACAAGTTAATTAACAGTTGCATATTTTATCAAGCCAATGAAATATCAGAATGTTTGGCGATATGAATGATTCAAACCCGAATTGAACCTGGAAGGAATCGAAGCTTTACAATTCTGCAAAAGTCTACAGTCAAAAGACACTTCAGTCAAATGATCTTTAAGCTGACATGGAGTGAGAGGTTGAGTAAGCGTCATACTATAAAATGGAATCAATGTTATTCCCCTGTCAATTTTCAGTAATGTGGACTTACGCTATCACATATACATTTAATTTTTACTAAAATAACTGTCCATCAACAAGGAGGCTTTATTTAATTAATCTGATTTGAAGGGAGAGCAGGCCCTCCATCTGACTAAGCATGAGTTAGGATGGCTTGGAGTAGGGAAAAGGAAAATGAAGCTTACGTGGGGGAGCAAATCGTTGAAATTGAAACTCACACGATACAGTTGAAGAGTTTGTTTATGCCTGTATGTGGTACGGGTGACGGCAGCCCATGCAGGCGGCTCAAATGGAGATACACATGATATTGTGATAAAGATTATGCATATGAATGGGTCAAACTTGGTCCATGTGACAGAGTCCTCGATCGGCTTCTAAGCTCTGCCCTTTGCTTCCCTCTCCTGTTGAGCAAAAGCCTTCTCTCTAACGCCATTAATCCAATGACCTTTTGGGTAGTGTTGTTCCCTGTCGTCGTTTAGCATTTCTATGGATTTGGGAAAAATGTCACACATACATCTCTTCTTTCATCAACCAGCTTTCTGCATCACCACGAAATCCTAAATTCTGGAATCCAACTGTTAAAGAGTTGAATCTCTTCATCTGGAGGCTGCTTCCTGAACGATCTGGTTCAAGTAACCAGCATTCCTACGCATACAGGAAATGCATATATTTATATTATCGCTTGATCACAGAGCTAACATTTGAACAATGCCTTACTATTCAGAACTCCATCTCCTTGCCGACTAACATCACAGCAAACGCTGTTCACATTGCGCGACCCCCTTTCCGTGGACACGGAGGTCGCTACTCTGGAGGTGGACGAGGTGGTCGTGGCTTTCACTATCAAGGACTCGTATACCAGTCCAGCTATAGCAGTACTAGTTTACCCTCAACAGTTGGTATGGTAGGATGTTGACTCAACTTCAGCTGCACATGGGAAGTCATTATTGATGGGAGATATGTAAGTGCTATTTAAACCTAAAAGTATAGGATCCGTTTAATAAAGCGATGGAGAAGTACTTATGGGCTTATTCACATAAGCCGAGACAAATATGTGGAGGAGATTGTCTCGTTTTACGGAAAAACACTGTTGAACGTGCTTATGGGTATAAGCACCTTGTTGCCAAACAAGCACATAATCTAAATGAGTTCACATGATCAACTCATCTAAATTTTTGTTGTAATTAAAAAAAAGGAAGTCGCTTTCCTGGTTTTAATATAAAGTTATAAAGAATTATATTATCATCAAGCCATCATCAACAAAAATAATTTTTTCCTTGCAACGTATAGGATGTGCAACATATATCTTGTCAACTGCTAGCTGCCTAGTGACAATATTAGGCTTCATGTTTAGATAAGCTCCCGGATCTGGAACTAACATTAGCATCTTAATGTGTGTTTAAATTGGCTATATAAAAAAAATAATCTCTAACTCTAACATAAAATTCAGACAAATCATATATATATATATATTAATCACATCTCAAATTCAATGCATAGAATTAATCAAGGTTTAAGATTTAGATGTGATTTCATTGAAGGCTAGAAAGTTACTCTGAGGTGAAAAGAGAGAGAGAGAGAGAAGAAAGATGCTCCTTGGTGTCATGTTCATGCGTCTCGGATGGTTCCCCAGGTTATTGAATATTATTGAGGGCATTTGGCCGAAAGGAAAGGTATCGAGAGCAGGATCCAGCGACGTCGTATGTAAGCTTGCCTATATTAGCAACAATATTGAATATTACCCCTTTTTACCATAAATATTGTCCGTGTTTGGATTAGCGTAATCACGTTGAAATGAGTCGGAGATAAATTTACCTTCCACCACAATTGCCAATTCACCGGACACGAACACTTTGACAAAAACTTTGGAGAGAATGCATTTTATCTATATATTTTGATAGAATATATTTATATTTAAATAAAATGTTATATTCAAAATGTATTTATTTTGATAAAACAAAACATTTTCTACAGAATGTATTTTAATAAAATGAGTTATCGAATATTAGAATTAAACAACTTTTAGATTTAAAAATGGATTTTTTTTAACTGACATAAATATCTACTAGAGAAAGACGAACGGTGTGAGAGTGTGAAACGCATTCCTTTCAGAAAGTCCAAAACTATTCGTCGTTTGCTGGTCCGATCTCGACGACATAACGAATCTTCATCGCTGACAATTCCTATGCATTCTATTCCTTACATAGAGATCGAAGGCGAACTTCGGGTCGAGCAATCTAACGCTCGGGAGCTCCTTCAAATCTGGGTCTGTACTCAAGTTGAGTAAAGAACTGAGCTTTTCGTGAACAATCCATTGATTTGAAGAGGTAAATTGAAGTGAATCAATGTCAATTCTTCTTGGTTTGGGGTGTTGATTTGGTTGTGTAAGAAATCAGAATTTTGGGTTCAATTTCAACGGCAAAAGGGTGTTGTGGGAAAATAAAGGCAAAGGTCTATCATGTATATTTTGAAATTGAAGGTAATTTGCTGTGCTAGAAGCATAAAGTTCTGATTTTTCTTGTAAAGGTAACTCTTGAGTATCATTATTATTTTGGCTACTTGTTTTATTTCCTTCCCTATTTAGAAATTACAGTTTGCTTAAATAATAACTTACCAACGCTTTTCATCCCATTATTTTTTCTCGTTAATACACTTACTACCTTGGACAGATCTCTGGGTGATAAAGAAATAAACGATCTTTATCTTCATCCCAAGAATTTTTCCTTTCTTTTTTGGGGGGGGGGCGATGGATGTAGATTTTGCTTGGTGCCAACTTTCGTAGGATTTTAGTCTCTATCAAGGCTGCCAATTTTAGATTAGTGATGAAGGTGTGGTGAAATCTACCTTTTTTTCTCTAAAATTATGCTTACTCCTTTTAATTCTTTACTGAAAGTCACTGTATGGGAGATCCTTCTTCAGGACCGAGTATACATACATTTACTTATTCTTCCCCCGTTACAGCACTAAAACTCAATGGATCTTGATCGAATTCCTCACAAGTACTGTATTAATAATGTCTTCCTGATCAGTTATCCTTTATGAAGTAATATAGTATCAAAGTTAAGACCTTTTTCTGTTAATCGGCAGGGAATGGCGACTCCTGTTGAGCCTCCAAATGGGATCAAAAGTGAAGGAAAGCATTATTTCTCCATGTGGCAAACCCTGTTTGAGATTGATACAAAATATGTGCCCATTAAACCTATTGGTCGAGGAGCTTATGGAATTGTGTGCTCTTCAGTCAACCGAGAAACCAATGAAAAAGTTGCCATCAAGAAGATACAAAATGCTTTTGAAAACCGGATTGATGCACTCAGAACTTTGCGTGAATTGAAACTTCTTCGGCATCTCCAACATGAAAACGTGATTGGTTTGAAAGATATCATGATGCCTAATCATAGAAAAAGTTTCAAGGATGTATACCTGGTTTATGAACTTATGGACACAGATTTGCATCAGATTATTAAGTCTTCGCAAGCACTGTCTAATGATCACTGCCAATATTTCCTCTTTCAGGTATGAAACTGGATTTTTGACCAACTGAAGTATTCATATGGCAGCTTCTAGTATGTCATTTGATGCATTTATGAACAACTTGGTGGCCATATGTTTTTTTATGCTCTAGTTTAGCATTCTGGAGTTGACTATTACCAATAATGTGCTGTTGACTCATTCATGATGCTGTTATCGTTATGCCTATTTTTCTGATTGAGTCCGGCCCCATATTTTGGGATCTTCATTTTTTTTTTTGCAAATTTTTGCAGCCCTCTTTTTATGTGATTCGGTCTGCAGCATTTTTGCCTGTTCACTCTACTGCAATTTTATACCTCAAAATTTCTTCAATTTATAATTTATTCTTCTTTCCTGGCTTTGGTTGAAAAAAAAAAGTATCCTGTGGCCCATCTAGACGGCTTTATGGAAGATTTGATACTTTGGTTTCTTGGCTGACCATTACTCTTGCACAAATTCTTGGGGCAGTTGCTTCGGGGCTTGAAGTATCTTCATTCAGCTAACATCCTTCATCGTGACTTGAAGCCGGGGAATCTTCTAATCAATGCAAACTGTGACCTAAAAATATGTGATTTCGGGTTAGCACGCACCAGCAGCACCAAGAACCAGTTTATGACTGAGTATGTTGTCACTCGG
>JANTPZ010099838.1:0-20153 GCA_025593235.1 Vachellia pachyceras
ATATCCTCAAGTTCCATTTCATGCGTGACGAAATCATCCAGCTGCAGTTCCTGTTAAATTATTGTGGGAGCAAGCTTAATACATAAGAATAACTCCAACAAAAAAAATTGAGAAAATTTCTTAAAAAATATCCAATTTGCAAACATTATTATCCACAGGCACCAAAATTTCCAGGTTTATAAGCTAGTTTGGAAGATCCCTCATTATAAAAATGTGTTGCCTAAATAATGTAGGCTTGTGCTTTTGAGTCGGTTTAACTCATTTTCGGCATATGTAACTCTTCTTTAGTTGTCACATAGTTGAAGATATATTCACTACCAGAAAAATGAGAATCATTAATATTTTCCGTCACTAAATGACATTTTTCTGATAGTGATAATATACTGTTGAAAAAGATGTACACCTTCTAATTATAGGTTGCACCTAAATCCTTAAACAATTTTAATTTACTTTTGTGGGGAATTTTGCGACGAGAATGTTTGTTAACAATTTTGACAAAAACTTTACATGTGTATTGTTTCACTCATGAAAACTTTAATTTCCGGTGTCGAGCGTACATAAAGAATACTTTATGATACTATCATCCAGTATTCAGTGTTTTTTGTAAATCATATTATTAGGTATATGAACAACTGATCGATCCATTTTGAGGTTCCTGATTGTCCCTCCCAATACAAATGTCTCCTTTAGAATTTAAACTTATCCTAAAGGGTTTAACCAGCCTTATTCTGCTAGATCAAAATCGTATTTATCGATAGATTTACATCTTAACCATTTTTTAAGAAAAAAATAAATCCAACTTGCATTGTCAACATTTATAATTTTAATGTTTTGTATTTGTTTTAACGAAACTAACAGATCCGTTTTGAGGTTCCTAATTGCCTCTCCCATTACAAATGTCTCCTTTGTAATTCAAACTCAAAACCTTAAGGGATCTAACCGGCGTTGTATTGTTAGATCAACATCATGTTTATCGATAGATTTACATTTTACCAATTTTTTAAAAAATTAAATTCAGCCCGTCAACATTTATAATTTCAATGTTTTGTATTCATGTTAAACGAAACTAACGGTATCATCACTGCATGGATACTTTTGTAAAGCTAGAAGATTAAAAGGATATTATAATATGAATTTAGAGATGAAGCATATAAGTAATATGGAATGTGTAAATAATAAAGAGATGATGGACCTTATTGATGTAACGGTTGAGGAGGATGGGGATATGAGACTTTGGTTTGAGTCCTCCAAATAGAGATCCCATTAGGCTTTTCCCACTCGTAAGAACTTCTGATGAGCTAAGGCTCAATTGGGAACCTGCCTTGTCAACTCCCACCACTATTGTTTTCCCCCAACCCTACATACACATAACATACATATAATATATATATATATATATATATGCACTCACTCATCACACTACCAGAAAAATGTCATTTAGCGACGGAAAAATTCATCCCTAAATGGCCAGTTTCCTTCAGAAAATTTTCATTTAGCGACGGAAAATATTAGCGACCTTCGTTTTAGCGACGGAAAATAGCCATTTAACGACGGATTACCGTCACTAAATCGTATTTTTCTAGTAGTGTCATCATCTTTAAACTTGGAGTAAGATTGAGAAGAAGAGAGAAAGAGAAAGACCTTACGGCAAGAAGCATAGGCTTCATGCACTACAGATGCCATCCCAACACATTCAAAGCAATAATCAGCTCCACCATTAGTCATCTCTTTAATCACCTTTTCCACAAAACCACAATGAAGTATATATTTTTATTTATCTCACTAATTAAACCCATTTTCATTATTTTTTTACAAAAAAAAACCATTTTTAAATTGAATATAGGGTTAATTTATCTTTTTCAGATTGGTTTATGCCCTTTGAACAATGAGTTATAGTCCCTCAATGGGCAAAATGATCAAATATTTTATTAAATTATAAAAACCAATGTTTTGAACTCGACAAAATTTAAATGATCAAAACTTATGATTTGAAATTTGAAGGATCAAAACCTAATTGAGGATCAACTTGGGAGATTAAATATTGTATTAATAACCCTTGAATTTAAAAAAAAAATTAAGAAACAAGTTTTTGCTTATATTTATAATTATATATGTTGAATTTTTTCTTTATTTTATGGCATGAAATGGACCTAACCTGGCTCACAGGTTTGTCCCCACATTCTCCAGGATTAACAAAGTCTGTCACTCCAAACTTCTTTCCTGAGAGTAAAAAGAGAAGAGACATAACAATCATGAGATTTAATTTTAATTTGTTTCAAGGAAAAAAAAGAAAAACATAATGATATTTCACTACCAGAAAAATGCCATTTAAAGATGGAAAATCCGTCGTTAAATGGCTATTTTCCTTCACTAAAACGATGGTTACTAATATTTTTCGTCGCTAAATGGAAATTTTATGATGAAAAATAGTCATTTAACGATAGATTTTTCTGTCGTTAAATGGCATTTTTCTGGTAGTAATTTCATTCATAAGTTTTTGCAAAACTCCAGAATTTCAAATTATTGAAGCCTAGTTTATATGTAACTTATCAATCTTTATATAATCATTTTTATAGCTTTCTAAGTTACACAAAATTAAACATAAAAAATTACAACGAAGTAATTCTAACATTTTGCTCCCAATAAATTAAATAATAGGGTTAATTCATTCAATTTATCTCTCAAAGAGGAAATTAAACCAATTTTAACACCCCCAATTGGTATAATATTTCTTTCTTTTTGTTAACATTTATATCTCAATATTTTAAATTCTTAAAAACAATTCAATTCATCAATACATCACAATGTTCACTAAAACTTAATAACATCTCAAAAAATAAAATACAGAATCATTTCTTAATAAATCCCCATCCCAAGTTCACTTTTTTTAAGATTCAAATATAAAATAGAAAATGATTTCATATTTTTAAAGTTGTTGAAATTATGGACTCTTAGTGAATAGTGAACTATGATTGGATCCTACTATATATTAGAGTTGTAATTTATTTTTTTTTTTGCCAATTGTAATTTATGAATTGTACAAGTGGTTAATTAATTGATTGATTGATTACCAGTTTCAAATTTTTGTGGGTTCAAGTCCACCCCAATGATCTTGGCAGCTCCACAAAGCCTAGCTCCCTCTGCAACCTATCAAAGTGAAAACCAAATCCATTTCAATGAAAGCAATTCAAACATTCTAATTTCAATATTATTTTTTATATATAAAAAAGGAACACGTTGCCTTCGTTGAAGAAAATGAGATATATGCTTTTAAATTCCATAATCAAAGTTTTGAAAATAACACTACCACCGCCTTGACTTTAAACCGAAAAAATAAATTTAAAATTAAATTATTCAAATGCACACACTGCACAGAAAAAAAATTACTGCTCTAAGTCAATTTTAGAATGTTGATGAGATCTAAATTTTAATTAGAAAGTTGAGCAAGACCTTGTGTAACCCCTATAATTACTTCTAAAAGCACTTTCACGTAAATTGAGATAAAACACATATAACATATTTATTTTGACTTCCGTAAAATTACTTTCCCAAAACTAATATGAGATAAGTATGCGATACGAGTTTTATCTCGACTTGCATGAAAGCACTTTTTTAGTTGATTAGGTGTTTGACAAAAAGAAAAGATGACTAAGCTTTGACATTTCTCTTGGCTCAAAAGTCATAGGTAAAAAGTCATATAAAACACAAATTGTAATGCCATGTTTATATTAACGTTGGAGGAATACGATAAGAGACAAAACCTCTTCTCATATATTCTAACCTCATAAACCGTAAATTACTTTAAAAAAGATTAAGTTGGAAAGACACTTCTACCGCTAATTAAACGGGTACTTAGCCATAGATTAACTTTTTGAATGAAGAATGTGAGTTTCAAGATGGTCAAAGTCATACCAAACAAACAAACAATAAATGTTTTGACTTTTGAGGATGATACATACCGCCAATCCAATGGCACCCAGCCCAAATATAGCAACCGTAGAACCGGCCTCCACTTCTGCGGTCTTCCAAGCAGCTCCAACCCCTAAAATGGTAGTAGTTGCACCAAACAAAGTACAATCAGAATTAGCCTCAGCCGCCAAGTTATACACAAACCAACACATAACCATCTGTTTGGGTTTAGATCTATTTAAATGCTTCAATATGTAAACACGCTTGGCTTATTTTATAATTCAAAGATACATTTATATCTGTATCTTATAAATAAATTTGAGAGATTTAGTCTCATGTTCGAAATAAATAAAATATTTAAAGAATGGTTACATGGATGAAAATATTTAATGAGAGGTCACATTGACAACATGAGGTGTTGTCAACACAGCGTATCTAGTTATCAATACAAGAACCTCATGTTGTCAATGATGACCCCTCATTAAATATTTTCATCAATTGGACAATTCCTTAAAAAGTTGCTTATTTGGGACTCACACTAAGTTTCCCTATAAATTTATATCATATTCTTTAATATTTTATTTTGAATAACTTAAATTGATATATTTAATTTTAGAATTTTTTCGGGCTTTTTAAATTCAACCCATTTTTTAAAATACAGGCTTCAGACCAGGTTTTTTTTACAGGTCAGGCACATGCCTCATAAAAGCATGAAACGGATCACATGCTAGGATCATACAAAACAAGTCAGGTTTGTTAAAGGCGAAGTATGACCTATTTGTACGTTTAATCTCGCTTGTAATCTCATGCTATTAACAAAAAAAAAAAGAAAAGTAGGAAGAGAGATAAAGGAATGAAACAGAGAGAGAGAGGTTAGAGAAGTAAATTACCAGTAGAAACACCACAACTTAGGAGGCAAGCCCTATTGGGAGGAACAGATTGATTATCAATCTTAGTCAAATTGGCAACATCAACCACAGTGTATTGGCTGAAGCTGGACACAAACAAGAAATGGTGAATGGTTTGGCCTTTGAGGTCAGTGAATCTGCTACTTTCATGCCTAGCCATGAAACCAGACACTCTGAAGGGCAACTTTGAACAAAGGTTGCTCCTCTCTGACTTGCAATCCACACAGTCCAAGCATTGTGCCATGAACACTGGAATCACCACATCTCCTTTCTTAACTTCACTCACATCTTCTCCCACACTTTCCACAACCCTATCAAAATATACCGGGTTGGCCTCGTTAACGAAAAATGCTGACTCAACGAATTTAAAATAACGATGATGATTCCGCGGCTTCTAGATGATAACATGTTATTAATTCTAGATTTAAAATATGTGAATTAAAAGTATTTATAATAAAACTTGATTAAAGGTGGTGTGAAACATGATTATTTCCTATGGCTGAGTTTTCTAACATGGTTATACAGGATTTACTCTTAAATTTTCACAAAAGCAATAATTTAGATTGTGTTATTTATTTTTTTTATGATGAGCTTTTTAATTATGATCGATATTGGATCTATTATAAAAGTTAATAATAATAGCTCTAATCGTTAGAAATAATTATAATTTTTGAAATGTTTTGATATAAAATTTTAAGATTAAATAGATAATTTTCTTAACAATAAAAAGTATTAAGATGCATAAAAATTGTTGGTAAAATTTAAGATTTCATTTTAATTTTTTAATTTATATGTTTTAAATTAAAAATTAATCTATCAGCATTTAAATGCTGAGCCATCAACTTAAAATCATTGAATTGGCATTTTCCATCAGTGAAATTAACAGAAACTGAAATTTTAAAAGTAAACTTTAGCAGATTTTAGCTACACGTCTACATACACAACCACTTTGGTCGATAATCAATGAAGGAATTCAAAAGCTTACCCCACAGCCTCATGGCCCAGAATTCTTGGAAAAATCCCAGGAGGATCCTTCAATTCAACACACAGAAATTAAAATCTCAGAAACTCAAAGTAATAACAATAACAACTCAAAGTTGAATCAGATGAAAGGGAAGAACAAAACATCAGCAAATTAATGTATTGTGTCGAGAGAGAGAGAGAGAGAGACCTTCATCTTCCAAAACGTGAGGTCACTGTGACAGAGAGACGTGCAGATGATCCGAATCCGAGCTTCACCGGGCATCGGCGGCGCTACGATGACATCCTCAATCACTAACGCTTCGCCGGGATTCCAACAGACGGCGGCTGGAGACATCATCGAAGACGGCGGAAGCAATAAGGATTTCATGAGCAAGAAACCATATATATATATATATAACACTATATTTCATTTGAATATGGAAAAATCCCAAATGGATCGACGATGACCTACCTTTGCACTGAATAGGCTTTCCTTCAGTGTTGGTAGTAGGTAAGTGAGCTTCCATGGCGATTCAGAACACAACGGTTGAAAGTTGTGAGTTGACCAAGCAAATGTCTGTTCTCGATGACATTGATGACAACGGCCGATTCTCATAGAACATGTCTATATATGGTTTATAAAATTAACACGGCCAACAATAAATGATATCTATATATGGATTACCACGGCCGACAGTCATCGTTTGGCAAGGTGTTCAACTGTGTAAAAATCAAGTTTAACAGTATTTTTCTGTAAAACAAGACAATCTCCTCCATATATTTGCCTCGATTTGTGTAAAAGTACTTCTCTACCGTATTACCAAACGGACCACTTATAAAACTTATTTCTATAAACTAAACGTTTTCTCTTTTAAATTTACACAAATTTTTTACAGACACATATATTCTTTAACAGGAGATAATAATCTAGTTTAAAACACTATCACTGTTTGATAATAAATATGAACACCATTTTTCAACTAGTTGAATTCAAATATTAGGTCAATACATGACAAGGAGTTAGCTTCTTCGGTTAGATTTAATCCAAATCATTTATTTTCATCAAGTTTTAATTAGCTTAACCTTAAGTTTTTAATGTGTGTTTTTATTATGTCGAGGTTAATAATAGGGAAATTTGCAATCAAGTTCTAAATAAGAAAATTAATCAATAAAAGATCTAAAAAATTCATAAAATTATCATAAGGTTCCAGAAGTAACTGTTGAGGTTGTCGTTAACAATCTTACCAGTCTTCATTAACAACCTCAGCAGTTACTCCTGAAACTTTATGGTAATTTTATGAATCTTTAAGATCTTTTGTTTATTAATTCTATTATTTGGGATTTGATTGTAAATTTCCCATAATAATGTTAATCTCATTATATCACCAACATTACTTTGTGAAAGTATACTTTGGCTTCGTTTGGGTTTCCGTTAGGAACCCCGTTTTGACTCCCAAAACCCATTCTCACGCAAGCCGAGACAAAATTCCTCTCACATAAAGTACCTAGGAATCTGTGTCCGTTTTCTCAACGGGTTTCCAAACGAAACCTTTATAAATTAAATGGATTAAAATGAAATTTGAGGTAACCTTATAGGATTAAAGGCCGTACTTTATCAGACTAATATTATTAAATTTTGATATATCTATATGTGTAAATGATTTATAATAATTTATCATTAAAAAATAGTTTGAATAACTTACAGCTAAACTAATGTTTTAGCTCAGGAATATGCTTTTAGCATTAAAGAGGGAAGTTTGGACCTTTTTTTTTTAATCAAAAACCAAGATTTTGCTTTATATAATTGATTATAAATTCAATTCAAATATGCACTAATTTTAAGAGTCAAATTTATGACTTTCATAAAAAAATATACAGACATTTCTCTACATATCAAAATAAATTATGAATTCATAACCGAACATTTTAATACGTGTTATGATTATTTTTTAACGGTTAAAGTATACTTTTAGTCCTTTATGTTTATGTCAGGTTTCACTTTAGTTCTGTAAGTTTAAAAAGTACACTTTAAGTCCCTCAAACTTAACGCCGTTAATCTCTCTTAACGGAAATTGTCGACTTATCAAACTTAACACCATTATTTTAAATATTTTTCATTTTATACAATTTGAAATATCAAATTTATCATATTATCAAATCAAAATTTAAATGTGAGTATCTTTTGTCAATGTTTTATCGTACAGTCATCAATTATATTTGATGAGTAAGCAATTTCTGTTAAGAGAGACTTACGGCGTTAAGTTTGAGGGACTAAAAGTGCACTTTTTAAACTGAAAAGATTAAAATGAAATCTGACATAAATATAAAGGACTAAAAGTATGCTTTAGCTTCTTTTAACCCACCAAACACTTTATAATCGTGTAAAAATAAATTATGAAATTAAAAAAGGTTAATGGTAATAATTAAAACTTATGAGATAACAATGATTTTAAAAAAAAATTTCCAAAGAAACAATGATTTTAAAATTATGATTAATTATGAGAGGAATCCAAACAACCCCTCCGTTAAACAGATTAGAGGGCGACATGGCACCATCCAACAATTTTTTTAGGGCCAGCAAGCCATCGATTGATTAATATAATAGAAAAGAGAACATGGACAAATCATTTACATATATGTATGTGTAAAATATAAAATTAATATTTTTTTTGTTGTCTTTATTCCAAAGGAAAATGACAAAAAAAGAACATGTGAATTTCGAAATTTTCAAAAGGCCATGTGGATTTAACTAAGGACACATTGGGGAGAGTGTATCAATTTGAAATATTGAAATGTCAGTGAACCCATTGCATACGTTGTTTTTAAATGCATGAATTTTTTTAAAAAAAAACCTTTAATTTTTTTAAAAATTATTTTATCTAAATATGATTTATTGCATAAAACTTTTATTGAAAATTGAAATTATGTTACGCTTATTTATAAATTATAAATTATGGAAATGCTTTTGCTTAAAAGTATTTCTTAAAGTAATTGGAAGCTATTTAAAATTATTTCTTAAAGCAATAAAAAATAATTTCTCTTATTTGATTATAATTAAAATTTGAATTCTTTTTATTTTAAGAATTTAAAAGTATTTCTACAACAGAGAGAGAATAGCTAGCCTCTCGTACCCTCTAAGAGTGTTTGAGAACATATTTTTTATGCTTTAATTTTGGTCCAATCTATGGTTTCAAATTAAAAGCAGCCAAACACCCTCAGTAGAAAAATTCTTATTAAATCCAGTCAGAATATTAAAATTTTAATTAAGGCATATACTTTTATCAAATCTCTAATTAGACTTACAAACCTCTTTAGAGATTTCATAATTTGATGATTTTATCATGTGGCAAATTAATTAGAGAATAAAACATGTGATTGCACTCTTGTATAAGCTCAGTTCTCAATTTCGTATCGGAAATATCAATTACATAATGTGGAAGCTCAATTGCACATCATGTGCACTTTTAATTGCATAACATGGGAGCTTAGTTGTATGATTTAGAGCTTATTTGGATTTTTGGTTGAAAGTAACTTTTACAGATTCCGAGGCAAAACCTAAGTTTTGGAGAATAGATTTTGAAAAATAGCTTTTACAGATTTCGAAGCAAAACCTAGGTTTTGAAAAGTGATTTATGTTTGGGAAGTTATTTAGTGTGTTTGAATAGTTCGTTGGGACACAGATTCCGAGGTAAATATGTGAGAAGAGTTTTGTCTCGGTAAGTGCATGAATGACTTTTGGATGTCCAAACGGGTTATTCAAACATATTCATTAGTTTTTACGAATTCCGAGGCAAAAAAGTGGGTAGGAAAGAGGAAAGTAAGAAAGAGAGAAAAAGTAAAAAAGAGAAAAGAGGAAAAAGTAGGAAAGAGAAAACTTAGGTTTCAAATTGAAATTTTGTAACCAAAATAGCTTTTGGGAAAAAAATTTCGTTTGGACAAAACCTCGGTTTTGAGGTAAAACCTAGGTTTTGAAACTAAAACTAGATTCTAGAAACTGTTCCCAAACAAGCTCTTAGAAGGTCACATTCTACAATTAATTCATCTATAAGAGATTTATCCTCAATTCTCCCGGGGGAAGTGGACAAGTCTATAGGATTTTGTAATTAAGAATTAGGTATATACCTTTAATTAATTTTCATTTCTAATTACATAAGAGAATTATAATCTTTTAACAACATTAAAAATTCCATAATAAGACCTATAAGTGTGATTAGAAATTTGGTAATAGTGTCGGTGTTGATTAAGATTTTAGTATTACGGCTACATTTAATAGGGATCCCCCCCAAAAAAATCCAAAATACAGCATTTTACCCATAAAATTATGATTTTTTCCTATTACATATCCATGGCCATTTTTCTTGATAATCTATTCTTTAAAATCAGTTTTCGTTGGGAAACTATTATTCAATTTTACTTTTTGAACCGCTTTAAAAAAAATAAAATAACAATAACAATAATGCATACATTTAATATCACGATCTAATGATATATATATATATGGGTGATTTTATTTTCTTGCCATTTTATTTTACATGCAGTTACCTTTTTCTTCCGGATCAATTGGCAGAAAAGGACAAACTATTCTGTATTGAACTTTGAATTCAGCCTTACCAAACAAATTATAATAACGATAATTAATTTCAATTCATTGCAAATTTTTAAAGTAGTTCAAGAAATTTCCATAATGCGAACACATTCTAAATATGTGGCTGGCTGAAAAAATATTCCCAAATTGCGCTGGCATTTATCTTTACTAGCATTTATATCCTATGTGAATATCATATAAATCATTTAGATTTAATTTTATATTTTTAATTATATTAAAATAAAAAATTTAATTTAATTTTGTGTAAAAGGAAGCAGCATATAAAATTAAAACAGTAATTATTTGGGAGAAAGACATTCAAGTACCTCTGAATCTAAAATCATTCCTTGAAATGACTCAATTCCTTTTAACTCCTTAAGAACTATTCTAGAATTAATTTTTTTGTGAAATAACTAATTGTTTTAAGTGAAATTAACTTTGATTGTCTTTAATTGTTGTTGTATGTCATTTAATAAATTAAAATTATTACTTGTTAAAATATTGTTCTCATTGATATTCAACAAATTTTTTTTTACGAAATTAGTTGTCACCATCTTAATTCTTGTTGTCATTTAATAGATCAAAGTTATTATTTACTTTAGATTTCAAACTAAGGGCATTTAGGTGATTTCACTGTAAAATTTAAATATAGGCTAGTTCCTAAGAACTTCACAATGATTAGTGCTTATTTGGCAAAGCTTATTTCCTTCCCAAAAGTACGTTTAACAGTGTTTTTCCTTAAAACGAGATAATCTCCTCCACATATTTACCCCGATTTGCCTAAAAGTACTTCTCTACCGTGTTCTCATTCCTTATCTTAAATAAATAACTATTTGCATACTTGGGCGTATTTTAGTGTCTTCCTCTCTAATTATATCACCATTAACTCATATAAAATTGATATTTATATTATAAAGTATAGAAAATAATTAAATTATCTAAATCAAATCTAGACTATCCATCCAAAACATATCACATATGGTATACATTATACATTCATGAACCCTAAATTCCCAAAGGAGTGCGCCGAATCCTCTTTTGTTTTTTCAATATATATATATATATATAGTTAGTCGCTTATAAAAATTTTATTGCATATCCGAGAGAAGTGGGGGAGAGAGAGAGAGGGTGAGGGATTTTGAGAGAGAAGACATGAAAACCTTGAAGATGAAAGGAATGGTATGGATAATAGTAATAGTGAGGATGATGACAATGATAAAAATGGCTTCAGCTGAAGTTCACTATGTTGGAGGAGGCAAATATAATTGGGCACCCAATGTTAATTTCTCAGCATGGTCAACTCATGAGCACTTCTATGTTGGTGATTGGCTTTGTAAGTCTCTCTCTCTCATAGTATTCTTATAGAGCTTGTTTGGAACACATTTTTAAAAGTCAGACGTACTTTTAACAATTTTTTTTCACAAAATGAGATAATCTCCTCTCCATATTTACCTTAACTTATGTAAAAATACTTTCTACCGTGTTCTGAAATGGGTCAAGAGTGTGTGTTTGTTTGCCTGCCTTTTCTTCTCGTTGTTGTAATACTTCAAATTCTGCTTATATTTTATAGCCGGTTCCAAGTTGAAAGAACGAAGAGGGCCGTGTTAGGTCCATTAATAGTTAAATACAAAATATTTATATAGTCGATTTTATATGTTGAACAAGGCTTTTGGTTGTTTCTGATACAAGAAACGATAAAATCCATAATGAACGTATAAGTTAAAGTGTTGGAATGGTATCTATTAAAGAGAAAATAGTAGATAATCGGTTGTATATGATTTAGACATATTCTAATAAGAAGGGATAGAGAAAATATGAAGATAACACTCGAAATTATTTAGTGTCTCCAAAAATTTGATTGATAGAATATGATGGAACTATGTGGTTTATTATTGTGTATATATAATATTTTTAAGTACTGTTTGTTGCCTCTTATAAAACAGATCTTAGGATTTCATACTGAATTTTGTCTCATAGTGAGAGTAAATTTGTTGGTTAATTCATTTGCGACTGTTGGATCAAACAAACATGTCAGATCCTACGTAGGAGAAAACTTTTGGAAGAAAATATGTAGAAAAATTAGAATGTACTTCTCCGATTCTTTGAGTAAGATCTATTTAACTAATTTGATTATACTAAAGAAATTAGTTAATATGACGTGTTCTTTTTTTAAAATGCGGTAAATCCGTAATTATTCCCTCAATTCCTTCCACAACTCTCTTACTTGGTTATTTGTTAAATGGGTATAATAGGGGTGATTTAGAAAAACATTAATAAATGTGGAAAATATGACTTACATTTAAGGTCAAAATCAACTCCCTGATTAGGTCACATTTTGAGATGAGAAATATTGTAGAAAGAAATTGTAGTATAGAATTTATAAAAAGTTGTATTATTTATAAGTCATGAACAATATAATTCATCTTTGACTCTGTACGATGCATAAGCATACTGTGTAGTTTTCAAAATAAAATATAAAATTGTATCTTTTTTTATTGCATAGGAGACGCAATATGAAATAAAAAACCATCTCCTTTCAATTTATTTCTTCCTAAACTTCTCTTTTATTGCCATGAGATACTGGCAAAGGGGGCTTGTTTACTTCTCTAAGTTTCTGTCAGATTCCTAAGCTATAAAAGAAATAACAAAATAATCCAATATGGGAGCACTAACATTTAGATTTATGGTTTTCTTTTTCTCCTCCAAGACTTCGGATTTGACAAGAACATGTACAATGTGCTGGAGGTGAACAAGACAAGCTATGAGAATTGCATAGAAACAGATTTCATGAACAACATAACAAGAGGTGGGAGAGATGTGTTCCAACTAACAGAGCCCAGATTCTATTACTTCTTAAGTGGAAGAGGTTTCTGTTGGCAGGGACTGAAGGTTGCTGTACAAGTTGTGTATAGTAATGCTTCACAACCTTCTCCTCCTTCACCACTTCCACAAAAAAGTGCTTCATCTGCTTCTACTTTTGCTTCTGATTCAGGTTTTAATAATGGCAGAATTCATCAGGCTCTGCTTCTCTCAGCCTTGGTTTTGAGCTTCTTCTGTCACTAGAAATGGCAGACCCATAAACCAGAGCCAACACATTCTGTATTGTGTATTTTGTCTTTGACCATTCATGTGGAATGAGTCTTATTAGTCTTAGTTTGGGATAGATTTGATGTTATGTGTTTTAGTTTGTTCCTCATTATTGTCTTTCTAACTAAAATTCCTTTTAGGTTTGTTTACCTGGATAATGGCATTTGCTTTTTCCTTTTTTTTTTAAAATTAGGTACTTCCTCCGGTATTAAATATATTATAAGCTAAATAACTAGTTTAAATATACTAATTCACCAAAGTAAATTAAAATATGTTGAAAAAATTAGTTTACTTAATTATTTGCAATAAATATATGTTGGTTTCCCTCAAAATAACTATTGGTAAAAATTCCGTTTACCATATGTAATCAATAGGGATGGATTAGAAACAAACATATAAATTTAGGAGGCAAAGCAAACTTTTCAATTAGTTCCTACACCAAGGACTAGATTGAGTAGTTTCCAAGCTATTAAAGCCATTATTAGTTTACTATAAAGTAAATTACCATTTTTTTTTTAACTTGTAAATGCCACGCCTAATTTCTGCGAATCATACAAAACAAGCAATTCATGTCGAAATTAATTAGAATGCATACATGTAAAGCTCTTCAATCGATGTTTTTTTTAAATTTTATTATTCATAATTATTTTTAAACAGGCCATATGACGATTGGTGAATCATCTGAACCAAATGTTATTTGATAGTGACATAATTTTATTTTTCTTTTGATAGAGGCAAGCATTAGTAATTGTCTTTGTCAAAACTTAAAGTTAGATATTAAAATACAAAATTTCCACAAGTTCATGAAAATGAAAATTTGAATAAGCCAGATAATTTCTCAGGTAAATGCCTCTTTGAGCCAATTAACTAGGTGTTCTGTAAAAAGAAATCTATTAAAACATTAGCAGAAAACTTACAGTAACAATGAACACATCAGAAATATCAAGAGAAGTTTATTATTAAGGTAATCAAAACTCAAAAGTACAACCTCCAATGACAGAAAGTCCATCATTAGAACTCTAAAAAAATCTCAAACCAGAATCCTTTTCTTCAAACAAGGCATCCATGGGAAACACGTAAGCAAGTGAATATGTTTCACTGCTACTTGCTATGACCCTCTTCTATAGTCAAGGTTTGTAGAATAGTGTAACAATCCCAAGATAAATGGGCCTCGAGAGTGATCCAATTGAGAGCCCAAACCAGTAGCACATGGGCAGGATAAGAAGAAGCCAGAGAATCAAGAGGAAAACGTGGAAGCTTCAAGACAGAGGATGAATAATATAATAGGACAGCAATGCGGTTAGAGAAGATAGGAATGATTTTGGACATACTCTCTCTCTCGTTCTTTCCCCCTCTTGGCCGTTCTGTTTTCCCCCTGTGGCCACTGTGCCTTCCTTTTCTGTTATTGCATCTCTTTTACAGATTCTTGTAAGCTCTTGAATTCCAATATATCAGTATTTTCATCACGTAAATCTGTGAGAGTAAGACTGTAACAAATAGCCATAGCCTCACCTTCAAGAACAAGAAGTTCACCATTCTTGAAGCAACTCGTCTTAAACTTCGCACTAATCAAAAAGACAAAAGCCTCAGTTAGAAGCAAAACTCTTGAGCCATTCAACAAATGCCAACAGGAATATGTCAAGTGTAACTTACAGATATCGATTTTTATTTACTCTAAGATTAGTTGCTTGTAATTCACTCATAATCTGATCTCCAATGTAGACTGGGAACTTAAAATTCAAGCTTTGAGATACATATACAGCTCCAGGCTACAACTATCCACAGGAGTAGAAATGTGAAGAGGCAAGAAAAACGAGGAAGAAAAGCTTCATCAGGAAAGTTTTCACAAGAGAATCAGAGTAAAGGGTCATGTCATTAAGACTAAAATTAAGACCTAAACTTTGTTACTTAAACGGTAATTTGTAGAGTTTATACGTAGAATGCAGCTTTTATTACTGTGTTCTGTTTTGCGCATTCCCTCATCGTTTCCTGATTGAGTAAATTAAGTCTAATGTTATATTCCTCTGGTCTTTAATGTAGGAAATAAAGAGAGTTTGTTTTAGTTTTAAATGTAAACATTATTTCTATATTTATCATCCCCCCCAAAAAAAATACCCCTTATTAATACTCTCTCAACAAGGTGGTGGGTTTCTCTTTTGTAACAATGGTTGAAGATGAAATACTATCCTAAATAAGGGTGTTTTAGGAAAAACATGTTATATTTATTACAATTAATTAAATTAACTACTTTCATCTAATTAAATTAGTTAAATAAGTCTACATTAATGACCAGAATATTATTTTGTTGTAGTGTATCATGATAAAATATATGAAAGTTACAGGCCCACAAAGGGAAGATTTCAGTTAATCCAAATTTCACTAAATAGCAAGTAGCCTGATTTATCTTTTTAATGAAATCTCATTCAGTTGACTTGCTAACTCGAACATCCACAGTAAGCGTTACAAATTCAGATAGGGGACTTACAAAATGTGACGAAATGATATGAGGAAAGAGAGAAGCAACGAGCATTCCATGCACTAGTCGACCTTCGAAACCAACATTTCGGGCAGCTTCCGAATCAAAATGCAGAGGATTAGAATCATGACTCACCTTGGAGAAGTGAAGGACATCTTCATCAGTGAAAATCCTTGTCTTTCTCAAGACATCACCAGGCTTTAGTACACGAGGAGTTTCAGATGAAAAGGACCTAAGAGACAGGAGTCTGCTGGAAAGTAACCTCCTTGTGAACATTCTTGTGAGGATTCTACAAAATCAAGTCACAATGTTGTCACCTAATTGGTAATGAACCAGACGACTGCTTAATATCATAATGGAATCAGAGCTAAGATCATGGCAACACAGAGAACTAAACTCACTCCTCGGATCATCTTCATTACTCTTCTCCACATGATTTATGATCATAGAATTTCCCAATTTCAGTGGTAGCGACTATAATTGATGGACGTTCAAGATTAATCAATTTTTCAAGGTACATGATACGCCATTGGACCAGCAAATTCGTTTGATTAATGTAAATTTCGTAGGAACCCCCTCTCCTGCAAGTTCAATGTTCCAATTTGTGCTTACATGGCTCTCACTCATCTAGGAATTCTAATAAAGCTTAAAGAACACATCCTTAACATGTGCATGATAAGGAGATTGAATTATAGTCAAGTAAAAGTTATGAGAATAATAGCTAGCTCCCAATTTTAATTATAGATTTCCTTCTTTTTTCCAAGCATTTTATCAAGCAACTGGTGTGCACTAAGTAACTATGAGAATTAGATTATCACACTCCGAGCAAAATCTCAGCCAGGATCAAGTTCCCAAATATCTTCAGATCAACAAAATTACCAATTAAGTGAAAGTAATAAACCAATCATTCTAATCATAAAGAAGACTGGGAAAAGAAGAGGACAAGGAAAAGCAATAACCTAAAGTCCTAAACCTACATGGAGATGCTACGAAAGGGAATAACGAAGTGAAAATACCAGGTAAAATAGAGCAGCAAATCCTTGGGTTTCCGTCAAACCATGCAATTAGAGCCTTCTACGCTGTTTATTAGATCAAAAATGGAGCGGATAGCTTCTAGCTTTGACAAACATGCAGAAAATTTGGCGGTAACTTGTGAGGGTCCCATTTTCTGGGAGGATGAGGAATTATTTATAACTATTTGTTACTCAAGTTTTTATGTTTGTAACTTGGAAATCAACATTTTTTATATGGTCTTTAATTGTCATTCCTTCTTGTTGTTTTCTATAGGATTGAGCTAGGGAAGTTCACTTCATTCTATTTCGATCCTACCATTTCAATTTGAATCATCTCGTTCTGAAAAAGTTCGAGACAAGACAAAATTATCATGAGGATGAGCTTTGTCTAATCCTAGATATTTACTTTTTTTTAGAGTGAGAATCTTCATTAAATGAACCTTTAGTATCAGAGCCAGGTGAGAAGTAAGGATGCATTGGATGAAATAAAGTATCTGAGTTATATGTGAGACTAATATATCTGATAAGGTGCTCTAAGGTTGCAGTTTTATCTAATCTTCCATATTAGAAAAATATTAATATAAAATCACCTAGATTCTTAGTAATATTTGTTCCGTGAAGCATATGTATATTACATATTCAGATGGTATTATATGAACTCCGTCCGTCTTTTTTAGGCCATGGCAAGTCCCCTTTAAGAGTTAAAGGGCTGTTAGACCAAAGTTTATTGTTCGAATGTTCATATAATATTCTTGTCTGAAACAGTGGCTATGACAATATTATTGGCATATTATTGTTTTTATAAAAACGTATGGTAATTTTTATAGTAGTCTCATAAGTAAATCTTAGTCTTCATCACATCTAGTATATTTCTATGGAACCATATGGTAATCGTAGTGATATCTGGGTAAGGGATTTTTCAAAATATGTTCAAATCGTTTTCTTTCCTTTTTTCTTTCAACCGTTCTTCTAACTATCCTAACTCTTCCAGTTCTTCTCCAAACCCAAAACGAGGATCCCCTTCCTCATAAAAAAATATTTAAAAAATGAAATATGTTTTGAAAACATAAAGATAAGACCCCCTGAACGGCCACTAGGAATAATCTTAAGAGAGTCAAAGCCAAAAGAATAAAGATGCCGCAATCGATTTTCATCATTGCTCCTTGTATCAGCTATCACTAATAACATGGGCTTAAACCTATTCAAAGCATTCTTTAAATTTCGGAAGAAACCAGGACTGCAAACTCCCCTAGCAGTCCAATAAAATACATAGTTTTTATAATCCATAAGGAAACTTGGGTGCAGAGGAAGAACACTTCACCAAACCCAATCAAACTTGGGTCTCAGAAACAAATGTCTCCATACAATCACTAATATCTTCCATTTGGGCATGGCTTTTTAATTGTGGCCCAAACTCAATGTCTCCAGGATCCACTTCCTCAATTCGAACTGGGTCAGAGTGAAGGGGCTTTGAATTAAACATTATAACATCTCCACCATCAATAATCCCCTCAGTCACTATATCTTTATTGTTCAAATTGTTTTCATCACCCATGGTAGGTGATAGTCTCAGTCTGTCTCGTGTCTTTCCTCACCATATCCCTCATTCTTTTCTCTGATTTTCGCTGCACGTCACTCCCATTCTGCTGTGAGTACTGTTCACTGAGAAGCACGTTATCTCTTTCACGTCCGATCCGGCCCATCCCCTGTTGTGCTTTGCCGTTGCGGGTAAAGGGGACCATCCAGTTAGTGACTTCATCCACCTCATTCCTCTCTTTATCCATTACTTTAGACTTGCTCTTCTTTTGTCTTGCAGTAGTAATCCTCCGATGATGACCATCAGCTTGGAATACATAAGGCTCATTCTTCTTAATTATCTCATTATTCTCAGCCTTATCCATATTAGCCAAAGCATCGAATCTTGATCCCATTAAACCTTACTTAACATAGTCTCCTTGTTTCTCCTTTACTCGGCGTTGACGTCTAGGTTTACTGGCCACCTTCCACGTCTCAGACAATGCTGTCTCTGTATCTTCCTTATGATATCCCTGTTCTTCTATATTCATAGAACTATTATTCTGATCAGTAGTGGTATAAGCTCTCTCAGCAGCCTTTGAAGGACAATTCTCTGGTCTATGGCCATAAACACCACAATCAGTACATAGGAGATGCAAACCTTCATATTCCAAATAATAATCTTTACCATCGATAGAAAAACCAGACATAAGTTGTTTTCCCAAGTCAATCAATACACAAATACGAGCATAATGTCCTCTAAGTTGGCAGGAGGTATTCCAGTCTACTTTGATAGTCTTCCCAATTCTATTCCCAATGAACTTTAGTGCTTCATCATCATAATACTCTAAAGAAATCTTAGGAAGCCTAACCCAAACTGCCACTTTATCTATAGTAGCATGCTCAGGTTTAAATTGTGGCTCCCAAGGTCTCACAGTTAGATAATGATCATATATCATCCAAGGACCAGAGTAATATTTTGGTGTAGTGTATCATGATAAAAAATATGAAAGTTACAGGCCCACAAAGGGAAGATTTCGGTTAATCCAAATTTCGCTAAATAGCAAGTAACGTGATTTATCTTCTTAATGAAATGTCATTCAGTTTACTGAGATAATTGATAACTCGAACATCCACAGTAAGCGTTACAAAATTCAGATAGAGGACTTACAAAATGTGACGAAATGATATGAGGAAAGAGAGAAGCAACGAGCATTCCTTGCACTAGTCAACCTTCGAATCCAACATTTCGGGCAGCTTCCGACTCAAAATGCAGAGGATTAGAATCATGACTCACCTTGGAGAAGTGAAGGACATCTTCATGAGTAAAAATCCTAGTCTTCCTCAAGACATCACCAGGCTTTAGTACACGAGGAGTTTCAGAAGAAAAGGACCTAAGATACAGGAGTCTGCTGCAAAGTAACTGTTACGATTAAATATCAACAATCGGAATATACCTGGAAATGCTTGTGGATTGATTGATTACTGGGAAACTTTGCGCATACAGCCACAGTATAGCTGCGGGATTATAGGGAAATCTAACGGAATAACAGAAAGTAAGGCACAGACTGCCACAGGAGGAAGGAGAATTGGAAACGAGAGAGAGAAAGTCAGTACAATCTTTTTCCTACCCTTCCTACTGTTTCTTGGCTTATTATACTACTCTTCCCCTAGCTCTCGAAGCTTCCACGATTTCC
>JANTPZ010099839.1:0-12481 GCA_025593235.1 Vachellia pachyceras
ATTTCTCAAAGTTAATTAGCATGTTTAGGTAACAGTGATAATTATAAAAGACGGTATATGCAAAGCAAATGAAATACTATATACCTTCTCCCAGCTAATATTTTGGCCATATTTCCATTGTTGTTTGTCACAAATACATTGCTTTCATCGCAGACAATGAAGTCTAGTGCAGCCATGCGAGAAGAAAATGAAGAAAATGGTTCTAATTCCTCCTTGGTAGCAATGGTCTCTTTTGTATGGAAGTTAGGAAATAGCTCTTTGAGAGGAGCCAATGTTTCTTCCCCACCATAGACTTCCCCTGATGCTACATATATGTGAACATCAGCATCGTACCCCAAGGCTCTTAGCATGAGACCAACTTCTTCAGGGGTTAACGGGCATCTTCCTTGCCTCCTGGCCTTATCAGGATTGTTTCCCTGCAATTCAATAAAAAAAATTCTTTATAATGTTCACCGAGTCAATAACTGTTTTGTTTGTTTATTTGTTTTCTTCCCCCCCCCCCTTTTTTCTGTGAATTAGAAACAGTTTGCATATAAAGCATTTTTCACAACTCCATGTCAATTTCACTACATAGAAACCTTCCAGTTAGTTTCCATGAGCAATCAGGTCCTTATGCACTCAAGCATACAAAAACAATTCCTGAAATAAAAAAAGATACGATCATTTTTTATATTAATTATTTTTTTTATCACCAAGCTCCAATCATGGTTTAGAATAAGGGTAAAAGCAATAAAAAATGTAAACCTTACATGTAATGTCTTCCACCTCCTCCTTATTGCCCCCAGTTCCTTCTGCTCTTCCTCGCCTCCACCATAGTTACATCCAGAAAATGCAAGCATATCAGGTTCAAATCTGCAACAGGAAACTTTAGTCATATCTAGAAACAGCCCCAATACTTACTTCAAAGTCAAACAGTGAAGGGAAGGGGGAGAGGAGGGAGGAGGGAGGAGGGAGCATTTGAGAAGAAAGGGAGAAAATAGAGAAGAATTTAGGGAGAGAGGGATACTGCAATAATTTGACTATTGTTCAATGGGCAAAAGTCTATACAAATGAATGGTCCTAGGGGTTAATTATAGAACACAGAACCCCGTTCCGAATCCTAGCTAAACTACAGTAATCCTAACGATGAGATAAACTTCATTCAGATTATTTAAAACTAGATAAAAGATGAATCCTACTTGGCTACTTTTAAACTAAAATCTAAAAGATAGTCTAGACATCTCAAGAAAATATCCCAATTTAAATAAAACAAAGAATCCTAATTATCCTGGGACAATGATGAAAACGCTTTTGAACTGAGTCAAGGTCTTGCTCATTAACCAAAACTAATCAGCTTATTGGACTTTAGGCAGATAGTTAAAACAGCAACAACAACAAGCAGCAGCATTATCCTCCTTGATGAAATTAACTACATTAATCACACTACAACAACAACAACAACAACAACAACAAAGCCTGATCCTACTAGGTGGGGTTGGCTGCATAGATCAAACGACGTCATTCGTTCTATCATAAACTATATCCCTTGATAGATTATTAACCCAAAGATCTTTTTATCTATAACTTCTTTGAGAATGTGCTTCAATCTTCCTCCACCCCTTCTCAGAAAACTCCACACAATCTGGTCCATCCTCCTTACTAGTGCTTCCAATGACCTTCTTTACACATGTCCAAACCACCTCAAACAATCCTCCACCATGGCTACTACACCAACCCATCCACAAATTTCATTATTACAAATCCTATCCATTTTTGTATGGCCACACATCTATCTCAGCATTTTCATCTTAACGACCCTCACTTTATGCTCATGTTGTCCCTTTAAAGTTCAACATTCACAACCATATAACAATGTTGGCCTTATAACCATCCGATAAAACTTTCCTTTTACTCTATTAGGCATTTTTCGATCACACATAACTCCAGTAGCTTATCTCCATTTACATCATCCAGCTTGAATTCTATTATTAACTTCACCATCAATTTCATCATCATTTTGTACAATTGATCTCAAATATTTAAAATTTGTTACATATGGAATGATTTGATCCCCTAATGTCACCTCCAAACCACTTTCAACCTATCTCTTATTAAAATTACAATGCATGTATTCTGCCTTGCTCCTACTCAGACGAAAGCCCTTATCAAAATCTCAAGTTTAGAGTTAATCTCTTCCTTGATTAGGCCAAAAGAATTATATCATCAGCAAAGAGCATGTACTTAGGATCCCTTCTCGGATAAGCTCAGTTGGAACGTCTAGTACTAGGCTAAACAAATAAGGGCTTAAAGATGATCTCTAATGTAGGTCAATCTTTATTAGAAAGTCCTTTATCTCACCTCCAAACGTTCTAATACTGATCGTTACCCCACGATACATATCTTGAATGTCTTTAATATAAGACACACGCAGCCTTTTCTTTCCCAAAACTTCCCAAAGAACATTCCTAGGCATGCGGTCATAAACTTTTTCTAGGTCAATCAAAACCATATGTAAGTCCCTTCCTTTGCTACATATTTTTCCATTAACCCCTTGAGCAAATAAATTGTTTCTGTCGTGAACCTTCCTAGCATGAACCCAAATTGATTCTTAGAAATACCAATCTCCAATCTCAACTTATGCCCAATCACCTTTTCCCACAATTTCATTGTATAACTCATAAGCTTAATCCCCTTTAGTTTATACAGTTTTGAATATCCCCTCTGTTCTTATAGATTGGGACTAATGTACTTCTCCTCCAGTCATCAGGCACTTTCTTGGATTGAAGAATTTCATTAAATAACTTAGAAAGCCACAACACACCCTCTTCACCCAAACATTTCCAAACCTCAATAGGAATACCATATGGACCAACAACTTTACTATTTTCCATTTTTTAAGAGCTTCTTTGGCCTCACTAATTCGTATCCTACAATAGATTGTTAAACTGAGCTCGTCTTCCCTAGTTATAATCTACAAATCGGGACTAATGTCAAATTGAGCTTCTTTATTCTAATAGATTGGGACCAATGTACTTATCCTACATGAATCATACTGTGTCATCATAATTTATAAACAACTGACTTTTTACACATTAAAAGACTTAAAAAACGCGATTAAATCTGCCACCTGAAGCCATTATTCCAACTTAAATTATATTAGTTGTTGCATGAAGCTGTACTTTAGCTAAAACTGTCCGAGTCCATAAATTGATCATTCTTGAATTTCAAATTGGCAGGAAACATGTAAAATTACATGATTATTCAATTTCCAAGCACATACACCAGGGAATTAAATATGAAGATGGATGCAAAATTGCATGTATCACAGCAGCTAAGAATTGCCCAAGGTATGTTACTGAAAAACATGGACCTGCACACTTCTGTAATGCTAATATAGAGTTTTGATGGTCATCTACTAATCACTCCATCTGTTACTGGTGATTTGAAGTTTTGAACATGTGAACCGAATATGAACAATAATCAAATAATACAAAATCAAAAACCAATCAGACTACCTTAGGTGCAGAGCAATATAATGCCTGCTTCTCCTCCTCATTCGGCTGACCAACTTTTTACCCATTGCTGTTATTGGGTCAGTAAACCTTAAGGCATGATAATTAACTCTACATCTCAACTTCTGATAATCTGTACTTAGCCTGTTAGAAAGCCTATAGTCAAACTTGGTCAGCTGGACAGCCTGCCACAAAAAGGGGAAAAAGTAGTCATAATAATATCTTTTTGAGACAATAAAATATTCAAACATTAACCCCTATACAAATTCAAGAAAGACATTAATAATGCAAGTAGCTTCAGGTCAGGATTAAAATTGAAGAAAAAGAAGAGGGACAGTTTCCCTAGACCAATAGGGTGATTTAAACATCAGCATTGTGGTTGAAACGCATCATACTTACAAGAGACAATAACCAATTAATGAAAATTCAAGTGCTGATCACACTCAATGAAATAATATAATTCATCTTACTAAAGTTGCTATAAGATCTGTCCCACTTGGACTTTGGTCCTTAACCTATAAGAATCATGCATAACAAGCTTAAATTTACAACAACACAACAACAAAGCTTTGTCACACTAGATGGGGTCAATCACATGTATCACACGATGTCATTGTGCTCTATCGTAGACCATATCCTAACAAGCTTAAATTTACAATTAAAATAAAAAAAATAGTACTTGATAACACTTATTATAACAGAAAGCTTAAGTGATTGAGTTCAATTGAGGTCTACAACAGTCTCAGTTAACTTTAATGTGAGGTATGAGGATTATATAATATACAACCCTAAAATGACAATATGAGAAAAGAAAAGAGGAAAACTCACAAATACTAATGACATGAAACCTAATTTACCCCCAACAAGTTACAACACACCAACATTTGACTATACTGATCCATGTTGGCTAAGGTGTGGCAACAATTGTCCCATGGCGAAAGCCCGGTTGATGGGTTAAGTCATAATCGAACCATAGTGCTTTAGTGTATGCTCTAATGAGGGTTAAGGAAAATAGAATTACGCCTTAACAAACAGCTATAGATTTTGGTCTAGTGGTAAGCGCATCATCCTAACAATTGGTATCAGAGCTAAAGTCATAGGTTTGATTCCTAGCAGGACAATAGCTAAGGGGGAGATTTTTGGCTAAGGTGTGGCAGCAATTGTTCCATGGCGAATGTCCAATTTAGGGGATAGGTTATAATCGAACCATAATGCCTGGGCATCTGCTCTATTGAGTGTTAAGAAAATAGAGTTGTGTCCTGATTAACAGCTATAGTTTTTGGCCTAATGGTAAGCGTTTGATCCTAACAATCCAAAGTCCTAGTTTTTTTCTTCTAGGATTAAGAAAAGGACTTCAAAAATTCCATGTAAAGCACTGAATAGCATATTTTGTACAGACAAATCACCTAGATTGATGAAATATGGGTAAGGAAATGCCAAAATGAAGTTTTGTTAAATTAGATAATATATAATAGAGCATATAACTTGAATATTTGATGTCTTCCATGCCACAAACAGCAACCAAACAGACAGATGAGAAAGAGTCCTCTTAATGACATTGTAGCATCTAATAAGTTGCACAAGAAATAGGCAACAGAGAAATTTTTTGAAAATACAAAACTTACTCGCTTCTTCAGAAGTATAGGTACTATACGGTTTATGTAGCATCTTGCATTACACTTCCTTGGAACACGCATGGTGTATGGAGTTAACGTTTTCCCTCCCTTCCTAGGGAGTTGCTTGATAATTTTGACATCGGTTTTCAGATAGGAGACAAACCAATTAACATCAAAGATCTGTGAGAAGTTACTGCAAAAGGCAAAGGGTGGCAATATTTTACATTAAAAAATTCCATCAGAACAATGGCACGACGGTTCAAAAGCAATGGCATATTTAAATAGGGTGTAAGCAAGTATATTCCCTCCATAACTGACCTAGAATCTTTCCAATAAGATTTTTGGTCCAACTTTGGAACGACAAGAGTAGCATTTAAAATTCGTGCAGCAACAACAGCATCTGTTATCTGCCAGACACAGAAGAGAAGGGTTGCTATTGACAAAATAGTACATGATGAAACCCAACAACTCAAAAGTACTATTCGATAAAATCAAGAAGTATAGGTCTAAGCTAGATTAGCTACACATTTTGGGAAAATAAGAACATGACATAAATACAATACCAAGGTCCCTATGCATTCAAGAGGCATAGACTCTTCACACTAATTCACTCACAAACTCCGTAGCTGCCCTCCTGACCCCTTCACACATATATGCCCAACATCTCACTCCTCTCTCTCACAAAGCCCATAGTCACATGATTAGCCCATTAACTGTGGGTCCAACAGTACGCAAATATTTGTAATCAACAAACATGGAAAAACAGTGATCCAGAAATACAATATATTTTCCTTGTTCTCATCAGAAAAAATAACTAAACAGGAAGTTTGTACTGGTTTCAATAAGTCAGACTTTGAAGCAAACAATAGAATTCATAAGATTTTCTATTACAAGAAGGAATGAAAGAAAACACCAAGTATAGTTTTTCAACAACTGTTGTCATCTTGAAGACGACACTTTACAGTTTACAAGTTCCTTGGAGGGTTCATCATCTCAGTTGCAAGGAGTCTTGCATCCAAAACCAGGAATTTAACAATTCTACCGTTTCAAACAAATGAAAAGGCATCCATGAACATCAGAATGGACAAAAATATGCCACGCATTCCTGCAGCCTTGGTTGAATGCACATGAAAATTCTTCATGTTGGTTTTGTTAATATGCTCCAAGTTCAATATATTATCTCTATTCGATGACAACACTCTAACTTATCGAAAGAAAGATTATCAATTGACTGATTCATTCTACCGTAAATCTGATTCATCACATCCATATATTGTTTCTGATTATTCTCTTTCTCTTAACAAAAAGTATGTTATGCTTTTGAATATATGAATTACAAATTTTAGAACCACATTCAATGGATCATTCAGAGAAGCAAGAGACGAATCATTGCACAAATCACACGAGTTCAGATAAGTTACCCCTGTTCTTTGCTGATTCAAACCACCACTAGTTGCTATCATCAAATATCGATTAGGTTGCGTGATCACTTCAGCTTCTGCCATACGAAAAACATAGTTTCTGTCAAATTTAAATATGTGGAATCAAAGCAAAGTAGCATTTGGGACTCAGAAGACAGAGACAAGTCCCCCTAATTTGATATTAGTAGTTTTACATTGCAACACTTCAGTAGGGAACTGATCAGACATAGTGCAATGAGATACGCACTTGGAAACTTGGTGCTCGCATTGCTGCAGCCGTAGAAAAACTCAGAATTTCTTGCGCTCCAGATATCGCGATCTAACTTCCCTCCATCGGGCTGATTATCAGAAATTAAAACAAAGCACATATACCGAATTAAGATACAAGAAGAAACCCAGCATCAAGTCACGAAGACAAAAGCACATATAAGTCAGCCAGCTAAACAAATAAAATGAACCCTAACCGGAACGCGAAACGAGGGTACTCCAATTACGCCATCTGCCCCGGCTTCGAACTAGACAAGAATTGGGGAAAAGCGTAAGGAGTTCACATATGATTCATCATGAATTACGCTTATGAGTTTGAGGGAAAGAAAGGAAGAGACGGGAAGAGTACCGAAGATTGGCGGCTGCTCCGGTGAAGATGAGCAGTATCGACAGGAGAGGGAGCTAAAAGGGAAAGGAGAGCGAAGAGAATGAGTATGGCAGCGGTGATGGCAGAAATAAGCGGAATCAGAAAGCGGAAGCGCTGGTGATAGTGGAGACGTCGCCGATGAAATGCCATTGGTGCAGAACGGAGGCGCGCTCCCCGCTCAGAAGAGCGAAATTGCAGAGGGAGAAAATGGAAGCTGACAAAGGTCGGTCACAAGCTGGATTTTATTGTTTGATTTTGTTTTATTTTTATAAAACCACGATTAGTGGGCATGAAGAATGGCCTCCAGGGAATGACTCCGGCGTCGCCTTGAGGCCTGGACGGAGGGAATGGGATGGACAGATCTGTAGCTTTTCAGACACGGGAACATATAACTCCCGTTCCGGTTTGTCTAAAACAAACAAAAAATGAATTAAAAAAAAAAAGGAGATCACGTTGAGGCTCCTTTCATCAAATTCATGAGCTTGTTTTATATTGTATATAATTAGAGATAAAATTCATTTTATATATTTATTTAAATTGGTATAAAATCACTTTTCCAATTCCCCAACTGATTCCAGACGGCTAAAGCGGTTGGAAATTGAGATGCACGGTAAACGGTGCGATTTATTGGATGGCTTTTTGAATAAACAAGAAAAAAATGGACCTGTAAATTTACATGTCAGTGAGACCTGATTTTTAAATTGAGAGCACCGACTCCGATCCAAGTCCTAGCCGCCACATTTTGTTTAGTTAGTTAAATGTTTTGGCTGGCGCTAGCACCAGCTTTGATACTCAAAGTTTATTCCTTCCCGATATTCCAGCGTGTCACCTTATTATTTTTGTCCCATTCAATTTCAACCCATTGGATTTTGATTCCCTCCGTAATTCAACGTTGAGTTCTATGCCCAGAGGTCAAAACTGAGAAATCAGTTCGGGCTAAATACTTGTAATCCAGTAGCTTCGTTTTTGCGAGTGAGAATCTGTGAAAATTTTGCCTGCTGTAAAAATAGGCTTTTCCCCCACTCATCAACCTATTGGAGCCTACGTAAGGGACGCCCGTGGTATATGGTACACCGTCCACTGAGTGCAATGCGTGTTCATTTTATTTTTTCACGTAGATCATAAAATGTGATGCTCGCTTCTTCATCGTCACCATCTTTTCACCTATCATTTGTGATGGCTCTCTGTCAAGCAACAAGCCAATAAGTTCTTTTTCCCCCTTATCAGTTTTGTCATTCTTTTGAATGTTCTTTGACTTCTTTCCCATGTTTGTTCCATCACTTTTTTTTGCTGTTCCTATATTTGTACTTTTCACTTTTGTTTCTAAACTGTTCACCGATGAAGAAAGATTAAGAGTCGAGGATGAGGGAGAGAGGTTGCTAATTGGTTGAGGATTGATTGAATTTGGTCTCTCGTGGATTTTCCCGAGCAACAAATGCTCCGGTTTGGCGTTGTCAAAAAGGAGATTCTGAAATTTAAAAAGCACGTTGGAAAAAATGTTTGAGAATGCTTTTAAGCAAAACACGCATTACATTTACGGTATAGAAGTAGTTATAGCAGAGGAGCAATGAAGGAAGAGAGAGACGACGTATAAAAAAATAGAGAAAAAAGAAGAGGGAGAGAGTCACGAGGTATATTTAATTTTATTTTATCTAAAAATTATCATAATCTAAATGAGTTATTTTTTTAAAAAATATGAGTTAGTTGATTTTTTTGGGGAAATTAAAAAAATAAAACATATTTAATTATAACATATATCATAAAATATTTATATGTACCATTATATTATATATCAATGTACATGTCATTTAAATTTATTTAGAAAAAAAGGATAAATAGACCAGATAATTAGTTTTATTTGCAAAAAATAAGAAAAAGTTACTTTTACTACTTTTTTTTTTTGGTGAAAGAAACAAGACTCAAACAGACCATTACACACTAGGGAAGCTTACTCCCTCAATATCCTCTAAAACAAAAATTGACACATCATCAGGGACTGTGTTCCATATTGTCCTTCCTTCCTCATGATCTAAACTCTCATTTTGGCAAGCTTATCAGCACACCTATTCCCATCCCTATATATGTATGTGTTATCTCCAAGGTACAAGAAACCGGACCGGTGATTAAACTGGATAAGGCAGTGGGTTAAGTATTAGTGGGTCAGACCGGAGTCAAATCGGGAGTCAGACCGGTGAGGAATAAAAAATTAAAAAATAAATCTCATGACATATTGATACAATTAAACTATTCAAAATTAAAAATTTCAAAAATAAAGTAGTAAATTCCATTATTAACAAAGTGATAATTACTAAACCAATATATACATATTATTTACAATTTTAAAAATTTATCTTTACAAAATATCAAAATTATTGATAACAAAATATTTCCTCTATAATCATTTAATCTCTAAACTAATAATCATCAACACTAAAATTAACATTTACATTATTTAAAAATACATACATTAATATATAATATATATTGTTGTTGTGTCTTAGAAGGGATGTTAGACTCCCATTTCAATTTTTTTTCGTCAAACATCAAACATAGCAGCTAGCACAAACTTCCTCCTCTTACACTTATTGCATCTTGGAAGTTCAAAGGGATGTCAGACTCCCATTTATTGCATCCACAGGTACCCTCACCAACTATAGGCAATCCCTTCTCCCTCATACTGGCATTGGCATTATCAGTAGGTTCAACCTCTTTAGCGAGACGGCCGCTGGAGCACAGCGTGGTTCAAGCCAAGAAATGAGAAGTTGGTCCAAAGAGCACAACGCAATGGTAGGGAACAAGAAGCAGAAGCTGGAGCAAACGGGAAGCTGGAGCAAACGGGAACCAAAAGCAGTGATTCAGGGCAGGGGGCTGAAGCTTTTTCATCTCCCTTCCTTATTCTCCTTCATCTCTCCTTCCTCCCCTCCCCACCGGCGACCATATCCCAAACTTGGTCGGAACTGGAGTTTTTTCAAGTAACTCGGTCGACCCCGCAACTCGGCGGGTCGACCGAGTTACTACCGGGTTATAGCAAGTCGGTTCGAATTGGACCGAGTCGCTATGGTCCGGGTTCAACCCCCAACTCGGACTGGATTGCCGGCTGAGTTGTCGGTTTCCAGCTTAACTCGGTCGATCCAGTCCGAGTTCCAATACACTGGTTATCTCCACCTCCCAATCAAGCTCTAATAACCTCTTAACTTCCCTGCTAAGACGAAAACTTCCACTTAGTTCCTTTTTAGCCTTTAGCTCCTCCACAATTTGTGCAGCATCAGACTCCACAAACCACTTTCTTGAACCCCAACTCCCAAGCTAGACAACCCCAACCACTTTTACTACCTTTATAAGACAACTAAATTTTTATATTTTATTATTTTATTTTTACCTAAAACTATCACAGTATACAAAATAATATATGTCTTATATTTAAATAGATTTATACACTTTTAAGTCATTTTTTATCTGAATATATATGATTGAGAAATCCTAATAATTTTTCTTTTCAATGGTATTCATTTACATACATTTTCCTTGATTCCATTTTTATTTTTTATAATTTTATTTTTCTATAATTTTATCACAATATATAAAATAATATATATGTATCATTCAATAAGATTCATTATTTTACTCTAAAGTCACTTTTTAAATGTTTATCTAAAAAATTTCTTTTTACAAAAGTTACTTTTACGGTATTTATCTAAATATAAATTGCTTCACATATTTTAACTTCCATCAGAATTCATTTTCCAACAAAATGCTATCAAAAAGTCACTTCTTCTAATGTTTATCCACAAGTACCATAGACATTTTGGTATTTTCAGATTTTACATATAGATATAAAATAAAAATCATACAACAATTAGATAGATATATCAAACAATCTTATAAATTCCACTTTCACCTCCTTTCCCACTTCAAAATTTCTCAAAATCCCTTTCAAAATACCAAAGGGGGCACTAGATCTCAAATTCCCGGGCTCGTCCATGTCAAATTCCATGACATGAAGATAGTTAAAATTTAACTAAGATTGACATGTACATTTAATTTCAAATTCTTTATTTAACAGTTAAATTGATATGTACATATCCCTAAGATTCAATTTAACTGTTAAATTGATATGTACTGTGAGTAATTGTTGTTGCCGACAGAAAAGGGCCCACCTTTATTCTTCTTGGCCGATAAGCATTAATGTCATTCTCGCTCAGCTTAATATGGGGTTGTATTGTACAGGATCTAAAGGGGTACAGAATTTTTGGGGGGAAGGGGAGCTTGTTCGCATGTTTTGAGAATTATGGACGAAGCCCTATTTACGTTGGTGGGAATTGGGGCCTTGATCCATGAAGAATTGCCCTAATCGTTCTTGTACTTGCTGTTTGATTCTCTTCGTCAAAAGAACACTTACTAGGTTGGCCCATCTCATTGCCAAGGCATATTACGTCTGGCCCAAAACAACCCAATACGAGACTTAATACCGGGATCCGCACTGTAGTTTCTAATTCCCGTCCAATTCTGTTCGGGCCGAACAGCATCCAGCTCGGAGCATCGAAGCCGTCTGATCCAAGATTTGACCGTTGGAGGCGAGCGTCATCTGCTCCTGGTGTCTTGATTTTAAATTTTCAAACGGGGGTGCTTAAGTCGTCCATTTTTTTCAAGTGCCAAACTCCAAACTACTCTGTTTCTCAATTCAATCAGTCAATTTAAAGTCATTCATCGCGTTCTTGAAGACCTCAACTATGTACTCTGTATCCAAGATGAAGTCGGATCGTAAGCCTCCTCTTGCAAAATCGCCGATGCGTCTTCGAACGCGCCGAGTTCTCCGTCCTTCAAACTCCCGTTCGCTTCAAACTCCACCAGGTTCGTGTAGACGATTAGATCAACAATATCGACCATTGGCTCGGCCATTTTTTTTCACTTTCTTTCTTTTTTAAATGTATTTTCCGTGGTTGAATTAGGTCACTTGACAGAATCCAAAAAACCAATTGGCTGCCAGAACATCGAGGAATCTGAACTTCGACCCGAGTACCGCACAATTTCCTGTGAATTACGGGCTTTGACGAATATGGTTCGTGAAGAATTTGGGAAGAGAGATTACGAAAATATTGCATTTACCGATTCATTCGGCGTAGATTCGGGGATACTTATTGAGAGGGGAAGGTTTTATGATGAATACTCTGCTAAAAGGAATGAGCGGTTGAAGAGAAAGAAGACCGGAGATTATGGTAAAGCGCCCGCGTATAATCTTGGCGTAGCTGTCGAGTTGGCGAAGAAGAGCGGTTCTAAGAAACTGGAGAGCCTGCGGAAATCCGTTTCGGCGACTTGCTC
>JANTPZ010099840.1:0-13621 GCA_025593235.1 Vachellia pachyceras
AAGTAAGAAAGAGAAAGAGAGAAAAAGTAAGAAAGAGGAAAGTAAGAAAGAGTAGTAAAAAGAGAGTATGAAAGAGAAAACCTAGATTTCAAACCTAAGTTTTGAAATCTAGATTTCAAAACCTTATAACCAAACGAACCCATAGTCACAAATTAACGGAAGAAGTCATTGTCAACACGGAAACTTTTTAAGAGTTTTGCACTTTTAATTTAGGGGTGAAAGGGTGGGTGGCAATTGGACTGACGGCGTGCCGCAGCCATTCGAGTAGTAACTGAGTCAATCGAAGCTTGTTTGAAAATCCCTTTTGACAATGACTTTTATAGATTTTGAGTTAAAATTTAGGTGTTGGAGAATAAATTTTACGAATTTTAAGACAATCTAAATTTCAAAATCTAGGTTTTAAAAGATTGTGTTTGAGAAGATACTGGCTTTTAAGGAGTTCGATGCAAAAAGTAGGTAAGAAAGGGGAAAAAAGAAAGAAAAAGAAAATTTATTAAAAGAAAATGTGTGATTTGACAAGAAAATAACTTTTTCAAAACCTAGGTTTCAAACTGAGATTTTGTATCCAAAATAGCTTTTCAGAAAAATGTAAGTAATTAGACAAAATCTAGATTTTTGGGTGAAACCTAGGTTTTGAAACCAAACCTAGGAGAAGGTGTTTAGCTCTTATCTTAAGCAATTTTACAGAATTTTAAATAAGTGTGTAAAAGAAATTTTATGTAAAAGTGTTTTTTTGGGGAGTTCCTTAACAAGAAATTAATCATTCGTTGGTTCAGAAACCACGTGGGATAGGAAATGGTCTCTGTTTTATTTATGCCCCGTTTGGTATGCGGAATTGATTTTGATGGAACTGAAATTGGAAGTGGAACTGGAAGTGGGATTAAGAGTATGTTTGGTATGCTGGAAGAGGTGGATATTATTTTAATTTTATATTTATATTTATAATATGAAAAAGACTAATATACCCTTTAAAAAATCTCTTCTTCACCAAAAAAAAATCCTCGAGAGCGTCGCCTTCGCGTCTTGATCGTCGTCGTCACATGGAAGATCGAAGCCAACGAAACCAACAAAGAAGAGAGCGTGGAATCGCAGAAGAGGGAGCGTCCAACGAAGCCAACGAAACTGAGGTGAAGCTTGGAATCGCAAACTGAGAGGGAAACGATGTTTCAATTCTCAGGAAAATCTCGTGCCCTTTTGCTCAAACAACTCTTCCGTTGACAGCCTTTTGAAGCTATTACCATCGTTTCTTAATATAAACAGTTCAACATTTTTTAAAAATAAAAAATGAAGTAAATTATTTAATTCTAACATATACTTCTTACACCATTACTTTATATATAAATTTATAAATCAGATATACTAATTTAAAGAATAATGACAAATATATCATTTAATTAGTTTTTTTTTCATTTCTAAATATAGTTAATAGACTCTTGTTGGTAAATCGCAAGCCTTGAACAAAATTTCTCTGTTCAACTTTTCGCCAAGTTTGAAAAGATACTCTATTTCTTCGCAATTAGATTCAAACCAAGTAGTGCAGAGATCCACAATCGCCTGCAAATAATAATGCGCAACAATGCCTGCAAAATTCTGGCATCATCAATAACATGGATGTGGCCTGCCTGAAGTAAGATCCCCACATTTTTCAGAATAAGCAAATCTTATTTATGCTATCACATACAAGCGATCTCCTCTACTGATACAGAACGTGAAAGGCGAATGACTCAAAGTGCCATCTCAGCCTGCAAAGCAGCCAGTTCATCTTCCTCTGCCTTTTGCTTCTGTGGAGGTGCGGGCCGAGCACGCTGCCGCCCGGCTGGGACCTGCACTGGGGCTGCTGGAGCTGTAGTTGCCGGCTGGAGAAGCTGTTCTTCCAACTCAGCGCCCTCCAGCTCTTCAAGTTCTGCCTCCAATTCGTCCTGAAAAGCACCGGAGTTAAGAATGCCGCAAAGATTATATATGTTGGTTTTCAATGAGACAGTAACACTATAATATAATCAAAAGATGAATATCTTGATTAAGTTCAAACAAATAGAATGCAACCTCATCAAAATCAGCAGATGCGCCGATTGGAGTTGCCAAAGCTTCTTGAATTTGTTTCATGCTCTCAGTCTGTTCATTGATTTCATCCATGGTCTTATCAACATCATCAATATTCCTGAACGACAATATTGAACAGAGAATGAAATTAGTTCATAACCTACATGCCAATACTCCCTGTGTTTCAAATCATAAGACGTTTTATGAAAAAAGATGAAGCCTTTATGATATTCAAAAATTCCCTTCATAATTTCATTTTAACAAACAAATGAAGAGAGGTATGAGGGTAATCATGAATCAGTGGTATATTGTAATGTTGGCACTTTTTTTGGAGAAAATAAGACATCAAGCTACTTTTAACTACTACTATTAGTGATTTTAAATTAGTTATGCATGCCAAGCAAAGACAAATGGAATATCAGAAAACACAATTAAACTAAAAACAAAAAATAAATATGCGATAGCAAAAATCAGCACCGCATACGTTGCTTTTTGCATAACCTTCATCGCAGATGCTCCAGTTCTCAATGCATCTACTGTTTCTGTGGTGGCCTTAGCACCCTCCAACATTATCATCTGTGACATGGGTTACCAGCATAATATGAAAAAGAAGCTCATCAAACTCAATTGTGGCCAGAATCATACTATGAAGTTGCATTTAGACCTGATCATGAATACGCAACTGGAAATTCCCAAGCTGCTCTATTTGCTGTTCATATAGCCTCTTCTTCTTCAAACATTGTATTGCCGCTGCATGAAGCAGACACTCAAAACCAATGGACTACATAAATTGATACATGGGTAGTGTGTGTAGTGCGTGGGTTAAGCTTATCCATACAAATGATAAAACTATGGCACCATGGATTGCAGAAGCCAGATTGCTATACACTAATACGTTTCATCAAATACCATTTTCACATGTCAAACCCCAGAAACCAATTACTGCATATTAGCGTGCAAGCTTACACTACACAGTCAAAAACTCATACAATAAGACTAAAGCATTTGAATCTGAGACCATGTAGACAAACAGCTGTCTCCCTTTATGCGGAGTTCCTACCATAGTCAATCATGTTAATGCATACGAATGATAGCAAAACTATCCCAATTCAGGCCGACGTCCTTTATTCCTGGAAGTACTATTATAAACGAACTAAAACTGATGTGTTGTTGTTAAGACAAGTGAAACGTTGACCATTATACATATATGTATGTATGTATGTGCACAAGTTTCAGCATGGTAAA
The DNA here is from genome assembly GCA_025593235.1 of Vachellia pachyceras. Lineage (NCBI taxonomy): Eukaryota > Viridiplantae > Streptophyta > Magnoliopsida > Fabales > Fabaceae > Vachellia > Vachellia pachyceras. The sequence continues at coordinate 3,286 of JANTPZ010099840.1, forward strand.
AATTGTATGTCAAGATAGGGATTAAGAGCTTGTTTGGCTTCCCATCCTGAAAACTAGGTTTTACCCTAAAACCTAGGTTTTGTTCAAGTACTCACATTTTTTAGAAAAACTATTTTGGATACAAAACCTCGGTTTGAAACCTAGATTTTGAAATAGCTATTTTCTTGTAAAATCACCCTCTCGTAATAAATTTTCTCTTTCTCACTTTCTCTTTCTTTTTCCTCTTTCTTAGCTACTTTTTGCCTCGAACTTCGTAAAATCTAATAACTTTCCAAACACAATCTTTTAAAACCTAGGTTTTGAAATCTAGATTTTATCTCGGAATCCGTAAAAGCTATTCTCCAAAACTTATGTTTTTACCTCGGAATCCATAAAAGCTATTTGAAAATGGTTTCTAAACAAGCCCTAAAACACAGTTGATATGGAAAAAAATTGTCTAGAATGAGCATTGATCCATTTAGCAACATACCCCTTTTGTTTTTCCCTCTAGTATACTCTTTGGCCTTCTCAACCTCTGCTGCAACTTTTTTAACAAGGTGATTCTCCTTTTTTTCAAGCATTTCAAGTGTCTACATCATTCAAAGAATAGAACAGTTGAATTGAGAAAGGAAATCATTGCTTGGAATGAATGGGTAACAATAGAACTTGCACACATCTATATCAATGGTAATTAGAAAGAAATGCTAGAAAATCCTAAAAAGAATGTTATTGATTTGAAAAATAATTGGATGATCACCCTAAGTTGATTAAGCACAATTTCATTCCAACGGACTAAGTTAACGTGAATCCTTCATAAAACTGGAAAGAGTAAAATAAAAGCCAGTCTCATATCAAATAGAAAAAAAGAAGTAATTGCAGTAATCTTGCATAATCAATTTACTAGTAAAAGTGAATTGCAAGTTCAACAAATCATCAAAAGATAAATTTACAACCGAATCATTTCACGAACGAAGGACCAAAACTCGTAACTGAATCACCTCGTTTAACTTGTCCAAAGTCGTCAGAGTATTGGCTTCCTTTTTAGGTTTACCAACAAGTCGGTTCCACATGTTTTTGCCGTTACAGGATCTTGAAATTCCGATAGCCTTCTGCACTAAAAAGAAGCATAAAAGAGATTAGACGAGATGATACCCTAATTCGACTATCAGTATACTGCACAGGAAGTAAAAATAGAACAAAAATCGATTATCTAAACATAGAAGGCATGAACGCAAGAAACAGGAACGAACCTGACCAAACAAAATTCGGGTTTTGAATGTGATGGAGAAATAAACAGAACCCAGGAAGAAGGTCGAGGCTTGGGGTGAAAAACAGAAGGATGAAAGATCAGAGAATCGAGAGAACGTTTGCAGAGCCGCTTGGCCTCTTGTTGACGCCGACGAACAGTGAGGAAGGACCTTTCTACGTTGCGCCTATGAATTGGTGGGTAAGCTCTTGGGTGGACCAGTGAACTGGACCAAAAATTCCCTCTCAGATATGAGATAAGTAATTAGTTTATTTTTTTTAAAATAATTAATTAGTTTAATTTTAATTTATTTTGTATTTATTTATTTTTATTCACAAGATTTTGGATGCTTGGAATTGTAAAGGGATGGGAGCTCAATCCTCTCGGTGCGTTTATTTTCATAAAAGAATTTGGGGAGATCTCAAAAAAAAAAAAATACCACTAGCAATTTGGAAATACTTAAAATATTTTGTGAATAATCAAAATGATATATAAGGGACAAAATAGGAACCCGTCATTTTAATATTTAAAAAAAATTAAACTGACAGTTATTAATAAAATATTATTATAGAAGTTGTCAGTGAAATTGATCATCGATTATTTCAACTCATTTGAAACAATAGATTTCTACCTTATTACTCATCGATCCTTTTACTATTCATGGAACCTTTTGGAGCTTTCCAAATTTGATAGGTATTTTTTTGGGGGATTTTCCCAAAAATCTGTGTACAAGTTGTATTAAAAAAAATTTGTCATTTGGGTAGGAGAAATAATAAGGGTAAATAGGTAAAATAATATGGAAGTTTTTGCAAATGAACACCGGATATAAGGAAGTTGACGAAGGAGCCATTTTAGACCTGAAAGTTTTGAAATGATGTATTTTCATCCTATAGTTAAAAATGTTAACGTTGACTATCAAAGTTAACTAATTTTTTTGATAAAAAAATTTTAGTAAATGGGTTGGGCTCACCCACAATCTAAGGGCAGGGCACCTAACTCATGATCTACTGGGGCCTATTCCTGCGGGCACTGGAGCATGTCAAGCAAGCCCTTTAGTTCTAGCCACACAGGTAGGTCAAACCCATCTTCACTAAGCTGTGGTGGTGCCTCCCCAAGCGCCGCGACTGGAGCCACAATAAAGTGGCACTCCCCAGGATCGAACACTCTCCCTTGAGGAGAGAGTACTAGCCCAATCCTTTCGTCAGTTGAACCCACGGACGATGGGTCAAAGTTAACTAATTTATTTATTGAGGGTCTAACAATCAACGTTAACAATTTTAACAGTGGGCTAAAAGGGCCTTTTCAAAATTTTAGGGTTCATAATGGCCTTTTGAGAACTTACGTGTGCTCAAATGCCCATTTACGAAAACTTTCAAATTATTTTTACTCATTTACCCCAAAAAATGATGATGGGATAGAATATTTAATTTAAGAAAAGCATATAACCGACTTGGTTTGATTTCTTAGTTCAGAATACACGTCGTAGCATGCACTGTTTGATATTTGATCAGTCATCCATCTCTGCGCGCATGATTCCCATTTCCCAGCAATAAGGAAGGAATTCAAGCCAGGTTTTGTTGTGCATCCATACACATTCAGAACCGTATCATGTTGGCTCTCTTAAGGCCGCTAAGTTTTTGCTAGCATACCACAAAACTCTATCAGGTTGAAACATGGTTGCCACCACTTACTCAAAGTGTATTGAATTAACTTTTAAAGAATAGTCTTTGAAGAAGCTATAAAAAGATAACTTTAAAAGAATGGATTCTGTGAAGAAAATGATTTTAATAAAATGAAATGGTTCATACAGTATATTCAAATCCAACAATTCACACATGCGTATAAAATGAAGCCCAACAACCAGCACATTGTATATTTACTTAAAAACTATAAAAAAAAATTAGGCGTGTTTGTTTCTATTTTTGAAAACTGTTTTTTAGAAAAAATAAAAATTTTGTTTGGGATATTGTTTTTAATAACTTGTTTTTAAAACAAAAACAGAACATTGTTTTTAAAAACTAAAAAACAAAAACAAGTTTCAGTTCATTTTTTTGTTTTTGCATTTCTTATTTTTATTTAGAAAAATTGGAATCTCTTTATCATCCATTTGATGGCTTTTTTTTTTCATTTTAGAACTTGATTTATCAAGCAAAAATAAAACCTTTCCAAACAGACACTGTTGTTTGTGGCTTCGGTTAGTTATTTCTGCCTTCCATGGTTTTATATGCTAATCAAAATAAAATAAAAACTCGAAAAAAGTAGCTATTTTAGGTAATCTAGTCAATTTCAAGTGCCAATGAAAATATATAGTGCTTGTTTGGGACCACCGCTTCCCAAACGGTGCACGTAAGTCGAGACAAAACCATCTCGAAATCTGTAAAAATCATATCGAAATTCATTAAAACCATTTTGAAATCCGCAAAATAACTCGAAATCTGTAAACTCATTTCTCCCAATGGACTTCCCAAACACATATTAATCAGCAGAGCCTCCCATTTGGCTCGTTGCTCCTTTTGACAGTGAAAACGTAAACTAAGATTGAAGAAAGCTCTTCAAGCACACAGTACCAGCAAGTAAAGCAGACTCAGTCGGAATTTTTTTTAATAAAATGATCAAATTCATTTAAAGCAAAACAAAAACATACAACAAAACCTAAAATCAGAAGACAATGGAGAAGACATAAACACAGACCTGGAAAACTAAACTGGATAACAGATCAACCCCATCTCGGCCTTTACTACATAAACCATACAAGTTAGAAACAACAATGCGCTAATCCCCATGTTGTCGAGGAGTGGGCTATTTGCAAAGGGCTTCGGATGGCTTTTGACCATGGTTTCAAAAGAATAATCTTGGAATCGGATGCAAAATTATTGGTGGATAGGATCAATACTAGTACCAACATAACTAATTCTGATTTGCTTTTTGCAGATATTAGAAAGCTCATCGAGAGGGATTGGATTGCTATTATTCAGTACATGCCAATGGAGCAAAATCGTGTGACTGATGCTCTAGCTAAGGAGGTTATTTCTTCATCCAGAGTTTACTATTCTTGTCTGCTCCACTTCCAGGAGTTGTGCTCAAACGATATTTTGGGTTCTTACCCCAGTTTGTAGTTTTCCTTTGTGTTTCTTGAGCCTTTGTGCTCTCGTTTGTATTATAAAAAAACAATGCGCTAATCTTTATTCTTGACCTGAAAGTGTTGTCACTAGTCACACAAGATTCCACCTGAGCTGAAGTTCAGGTTGGAAAATAAGAGTTAAATTTGATGGACAATCAAATCAGACCGAATCTGCTTAGGTCAAACTGAATTTTCAGTCAAGATCAGCTTCAGCCACGTTTCTCTACGCAAATGTTATATCATTCATAACCTTCTCAAGAGAGTCAAGATCTAGACAACATTCTACATTAGGGGTTTGTTTGGGAAGATCGTTGGGAGATCGGACACAGATTTCGAAGTAAATATATGAGAGAAGTTTTATCTCGGTAAGCGCACCCATTGGCAAAACGGTCTAACCAAACAAAGCTTAGATCGACTTCAGCAACAGGCTTTTCTACCATGAAAAAGTCATACGACACCACCATAGCATCTATGATCGTGGCAATTAGGGATAGAGAAGGGGAGGGGGTATAGAAAACTATGAGAACCCGTTTGTGCAAACAAGCACACATCTGAATTGCCCATTGAAATTCTAACGAAGGTTTGTACATATATAGAAGGCCTAGATCACAGGTTGAATGAAGTTGGCAGTGTCCTTTCAAGGTTTAGATTAGTGCATATCTTTACCATAAGACTAATAATCACACTCTGAATTGCCCATTGACAACCAATTCTAAACCCCATACCTCTCTTGGCACCTCTTGCCATTATGTCACTAAATTAAAGTTCTCCATAGTTGACTTTTGGCTTTCCTCAATTGCAGCATAGTAAGCAGAGTCAATCTTCCAAAGTAATAGAACGATGAAGAAATCCCAACAGCTATACACTCTTTATCCCTAATACAAAATTCCATAGTACCAGAATGAAAAAACTCGAAGCTAAACGATCAGATTAATGCGGCAAATTTTAATTGTGTCAACTTTTTAACGTATCAAAAGATTGTCGCAGACAAATTAAGAATGTGAGAAACTAAACAATGCAAAAAGAAAGCCAAATACATGGAAACTAAAACTGAATTCAATAGACCACGTCTAATATTTAATCCAAAACAAGAATATAAAGGGTTCACATGAGCAGAACGGAAACTTAGACCAGTAATTCATAGTACAACTGACAAAAATTTAAAAAAAACCATCACTGAAGTAATGGATCACTTTTCCGATGAGTTAGGCCCCCTCTTCTTGCCGAAACCTACGACGGCAGTGACAAAGCGGCGATTGTACTGCATCCTCTTGTGGGCACGCCCGCGCGGCTTCTTCTTCTTGTCTTGCTTCGCAACTTTAGGAGTTTGGCCTCTCACCTTACCGGCACGAGCCAGAGATCCGTGAACCTTACCTGCAATCACAAACAAAACAACCAAATCGAATTACAGATCTACAACGCCAAAACCTTTGCATCTCAAAGTATAAGAGCCTGTTAGCTTACCCATAGCGCCGACGAGTTGCTCCTGATTTCACGCCTGAGATGAGCGACGATGAAGAAGCAGGGAAACAGAGTATGAATTAGGGTTTTTCTTCAATATAAATAGAAATTTCTGGGCTGTAGATGGATGGGCTCTGGATTATCTATTTACTACGCTTCGCCCGGTTTTGAGGCCCACATTAATACTAGTATTTTATGATTTTTGCTAAGTAAAATCAATATTTTATTTAGATTAATAACCATATAAAAAATGCTTATTTTTATCCAAAGGAACGAAAAAAAATGTTATTTTGTTATATCTTAAAGGCTAAAGTATACTTTTAGTCCTTTATATTTGAGTCATGTTTTATTTTAGTCCTTTAAGTTTAAAAAGTATACTTTAAGTCCTTCAAACTTAACGCCGTTAGTTTCTCTTAACGGAAATTGCTGACTCTTCGAATTTAATTGATGACTGTATAATAAAACGTTGACAAAGCATACTCACATTTTAATTTTAACTTAATAATATAATAAATTTGATATTTTAAATTGTGTAAATTAAAAAAATTAAAATAATAGCGTTAAGTTTGATGAATCAACAATTTTCGTTAAGAGAAACTAACGGAGTTAAGTCTAAGGGATTAAAAATGCACTTTTTAAATATAAAGGGCTAAAATGAAACCTGACTCAAACATAAAGGACTAAAACTATACTTTGGCATATCTTAAATAAAATTTTGGAGTTAGATAATTAATTTACTGATTTTTGAAAAATTAGCTAAATTAATTATTTGTAAAAAATATGTTTTTTTAGGATACCCTCTTAATCATTTATATGAAAATCATTCTTTAATATGTACGTTCATATGAATAGTTTAAGAAAAGGATTTATAAATTTAGGATATAGAAAGAAAGAGTCTTATAGTTGGAGCAAAAGCAAATTTTTCAATTGGCCCTTATATTATTATTTAGGATTCAAAGGGGTATATCTATGGCAGGATTGAAAGCAGCCCTCAAGTGGCCATTAAGAAAATAATTTCAAACAAATTTTGAAATATTAAATTAAAAATTATCAAAATTTTCACACTCATTCTTCATTTTGCGGTTTCCATGTTTTCATGTGTATTGCTTACAAAAGAAATTTATTATTTAGATACATGATATTATATATTCCCATTTATAAGAAAACTTAGGAGAAATAAATGATAAATTTAGAAATAAAATATATGGAACCCTTATGTTTAAAATCAAAACAAATTGTTATAAGCTCTTCAACGTATAGATTGTATCCGTTTAGCAACGCGGTAGAGAAGTACTTTTATGTAAGCCGAAGTAAATATGTTAAGGAGATTATCTCGTTTTACGAAAAAACACTGTTGAACGTATTTTTGGGTATAAGTTAAGCGTTGCCAAACGCATCCAACTCTTTTACCTGTTTCGGCCATCTCATCCGGGTTCAATCATTTTGGGACAGGCTTGTTCCATCATAAAAAATCCAAGTCATGAAAATTATTACCAAGAGTAGATGAAACGTGAGAAGAATTTTGTTTCATCTCAGTTTTTTGGTCCCATCCAAAATATTTAAAAACACCATTAATATTTTTAAAAAGATATAACTAATATCTTTTTATATAAATATTATTTATATGAAATATTATCTTGATTTTATGAAAGATATAATCATACAAAATATTAGAAATATTTAAGACTTTATTGTATCTATTAATGTTATTTATACTTTATAGAATGTTGACTAATGAATTTTATCTATTTTGATCAGCAGGATTTTTGAACTTAAATTCTAGTTGTTTCCCCTTAAATATTTAGTTTTTTATTTTCTACATTACAATCAGATTTAAGTTTTTTCTCCATTTATGATCATGACTATTGTTGGGTTCAAGTTTTATTTTCTATTTATGGTGTAAGTTTTATTTTTTATAATTTATGATCATGGTTCGTATCATGTTCTAGTTTAAATTTTTCTTGTTTTCTTTATTATAATTTGATCATAAAAATGATTAAAGAGATGTTTACATATTTATATTATATATTTTCAATCATATACATCTAATGTTTAACTTATACTTTTACAGATTCAGAAAAAAGATAAAAAGAAAAGAAGACCTATTAGCATGTTTCACAAAATAAACATAACATTCCGTTTTCGTAACATTCCTACTCTCTTACCTTTTTTTGAATAATTCCCAGATTCCATTGATAAAATCAAGAAGATTACATCAAGCCTAGGGCTATACTTTCATCAACATTCGCCTCCCGCATAAAACGTGAAGATTGATCAAAGATACAAAAACTATAATTTAAACTATGGAAGTAGTTCGCTAATTGATCCACGATAGATATAACGTCTCTATTAGTATAAGTGATCACTACATGTCAGTCTCTCCTACTTCAAGTTGCTAGGTAATATATCCATCGTTCGTGGGTTCAACTGGTGAAAGGATTGGGTTAGTACTTTTACTTAAAGGGAGAGCGTTCGATCCTGGGGAGTGCCACTTTGTTGTGACTCCAATCGCGGCGCTTGGGAAGCATCACCACAGCTTAGTGAAGCTGTGTTGATCTACCTGTGTGGTCAAAACTAAAGGGCTTGCTTGACATGCTCCAGTGCCCGCATGGACAGGCTCCAGTGGATCATGAGTTAGGTGCCCTGCCTTTGGATTGTGGCTGAATCCAACCCTTTTACTAAAATTTGTGTACAAAAAAAAAGTTGCTAGGTAATACAACATTTTATTATCCTACCGTTTAGCATCTTACGGTGATTGTCAAAATGGACTTCTAATTCCTAAATGAAAGTCATTGGAAGTTACCAACGAGGCCATTGCAAGTTTAGTAATGCTTTATTTGTAATATTATAAGCTTCATAAAAGTTTAACTATTGCATGTTGAATTAGCTATATTGTTCAGTCATGTCTTCATTACTTGGGAACACCATTCTTGGTGATAACTAAATTTACTAGAATATGACACCATAATAATTGGCAATCAAAACACCATACACGGGGTATAATCACCGTCATATTAAATGATCAAATTGTCGTAATCCTAATTGTTGAAATATATTAGGGATTTGATTAGATGTTAGTGAGATATATTAGGGATTTGATTATGATTCTGAATTGCCCTCTAAATATATAAACACCCTATTAGGGTACATCAATCAATGGGAATTTCAGATTATTTCTTTTCTCATCTAACATGGTATCAGAGCCTGGTTGAATTTTTCCGCTATTACTGTTCATACCGCGGGTACTGTTCATCCGTGAGACAAAACAGCATCCTGCCCTATGATTTAACATGCACGCGCCACCCAAGGAGGTTCCTTGCCGTCAGATCGGTCTAACCCCGGTAGTCCGATCAAGTTTCGGAGGCGCGTGGCTGGCGCGTGGACATCACGCATCACGCACATCAGAGAGCTCCGCCGGTGCGTGACGCCGTTTTCCGGCGTTGTTTCGACGGTGATCCTATGTTCTGACATCGTCTCTTCCTGGTCGTCCTTTCCTTGGTGGTTTTGTTCTGTAGTTTGAAGATTTTATCTCTGGGTTTCTTTTGTTTGGCACTTTTGGTTTTCTATTTTGTTTTGGTTGGCTCCTGGTGTAGCTTCAACGGTTTCTCTTTAATCTTTGGCTGGCTCCTAGTGTAGCTCCAGCGGTTTCGATTTTGTCTTTAACTGGCTCCTGGTGTAGCTCTAACGGTTTCCCTCTTGTCTTTGGCTGGCTCCTGGTGTAGCTCCAGTGATTTCTTTTGTTTCCGGTACTTTCATCATTTTGCTTGATCCCTAGTGTGACCCTTCCTTGTGCCGGCAACAGAGATGACTTCCTTAATGATCGGCTTTCGGTTGCATGTCCTGGTGGTGTATCGCTTTTAAGTCATTTATCATCATTAGATTGGTCTAAAGTCAATAAACGGACTACATCCTTCTTTAAATTAGTTCATTATGATGTTTGTAACAAGTTAAGCTTAATTAATATCTACGCTCCAACTTGAGAGGGAGTGTTGAAATATATTAGAGATTTGATTAGATATTATTGAGATATATTAGGGATTTAGTTAGTGAGATATATTAGGGATTTGATTATGATTCTGAATTGCCCTCTAAATGTATAAATACTCTATTAAGGTCAATGAACAAAAAACCGGTTCGGACCGGCCGGTCGGACCGGTAAACCGCTGAACCGGTGGACTGGCCGGTCCGAACCACAGTCAACCCGGTCAATGGGTTGACTCGGCGTTGACTGGGTCAACCCGGCCGGGTTGACATTAACCCGCCCAACCCGCCGAGTTGGCGGGTTATATTTTTTTTTTGGGTTTTCGGCGATGAATCATTAAAGAGCAGCCGCCACTGAATCAGGGAGAACGATGAAGAACGCTTACTTTTTGAAGCTTGGAGTTTGAGTAGTCAACACCGGGAGACGAGTCTGGGATCGGAGTTGGAGCTCAGAAGAAAGGGGTGGCAGTGCGAATGTGCGATGAGGACTAAGGAGTGAGTGGAAGGCAATGGCCAACGGCGACAGAGACTCTGGCGATGAGACTTGA
>JANTPZ010099841.1:0-18442 GCA_025593235.1 Vachellia pachyceras
GATCAGATATCCCAAAGTTCCAGCTCGAAAAGGCAGGTAAAAAATTTCTTAGAAATTCTGATATAATGATGTTCAATATAAATACATCATTTGCATCATTGATTATCGATCTAGTGCCCTGAAATTCACATAACTCAAGGCCATTAATATATACTTTAGAAAAGAAAAGTGAACAAAAGCAACACTATTGCACAATCAGAAATATAACCCAGCGTGGGAATGAAAGATTTCAGCAGGAAGCATTACTTGACCATTCAAAATAGAGTTCAATTTCAGCTCGAGCTTCAGCTGGTGGAGATTGATCCTCTTCCTAATCATAGAATCCCACACAAACAATGTAGTATTCCATACATTGTACAGAGTTCTCTGAACCATTAAACAAGTTCTTGTAAAAATATGGGTGGTGATTATTAGATCTATGATTCTATGCACTAATATATATATATATATATATAACAGAAAGATAAGAAGGAAGGAGAAGCCATTTGAACATACCCCACACAATTGACGCACAAGATAAGGAAGAAGAGAAGGCTGTGTTCTGACCAAACCCAAGCACGGAAGCATCACAAAAAAGGAAGAAGTGAAGTTTGAGATCCCACGCAATGCTTTACGACAGAGTCAAACCGGAGATCAGCAATGAGGAAGAAGGAAAGGAGAAGAAGTTTCGGTGCTAAAACTCCCTCAACAATAGCAGAGATTCCACTTCTGTCAGGTCTATCGTGCAGCAACGATGGTCGGAGGCGCCGATGGTGATCTTTAAGACTTAGGGATAGGGAATTTGGGAGTGGGAAGGAAAAGGGTAGCTAGGACTGCGAAGGGAAAGGTGAGAACAGTATTTTGAGTTTTCTGCAGGGGGAAGGCGAGACTGATCCATTTTACGTTCCCTGCGGATTTTGAAATCCGCAGGTAATTTACTTGGGGAAAAAATCTGTAAAAAAATTACCTACAGATTTTTTTCATCAGGTATTTTTTTATGGATTTAAATCCGCAGGTATTTCCCAACTTTTTACTAGTGGATTATATTGTGAGCGACTTTAATTGGTTCCATCACTGAAGCTTCTCATAAAAAAGTTGAGCAGTGATTAGGTACTGAACCTTCTGATTGTGTAGAAATATCTTTCAAGCCAAAGAAGAAGGCAAAGAATCTGGTAATGATAATTTTAGATTATCTTGTAACTCCCATGCATTTTTTTAGAGATGCGTAGACTTTTCTTTTCTTTTCTTTTCCCTGTATTTCTTTTTTTAAAATATATGAATAAACTTTTGTATTCATGCTTCAGCTTTTAGTTGCATAACGATTGCGTCTACAGGTTTCTACATATGATCAGACATGGAAGCGGGATTCTGTGGTTCTGAATGAACAAGTATTTCCTTTTAATAAAAATTCCTTGTTATAGTACCCAAAAAAGGTCCTTGTTATGATATCAGTGTTCCTCTTGTGAGGTTATGAAGTCAAATCAAAACTTGCTTTAAATTTGACATAATACGACGTAAGCGATTAGATCAGCACATACTAAGGTATATTTTGGAAATATTTAGAAAAATCAAAAGGTAAAATAAGAGACAGTTTAACTAAGACGGCCAGTTGCTTTGTACATGTATTTCTCACTGTTATTGTAGTCATTTCTTAAGAACTGTTCTTTTTAATTCATTCTTCACTCTTCTAAGTTTCCATTAAGATTTTCAAATTTAGCTATCATGTGGTCTCTTTGCACTGCAGAGGAGTCTTTCCAAGAAGAGATTGGATGATCATCATTTTGAATCTAATTTTTGAAACAGTAATGTCATGTATCTGTTAAAACATAGAACAAGGATTAAATAGCCATATGAAATTTTGGAAGTAAGCATGGGGAGTTAATGTAGTTCGCTCTTAGATTTGTAACTGCTTATCGCTTTAAAATTATTTGTTTGTTTTCTTACACTATGACATTATGAATAACTATGCTTATAGAGCCATTCTCTTGGACTTTAACTTGATGACTATAACTTGTGGCAGGAACGTGCATGGGGATGTGAAGCCTGAGAATTTTTTGCTTGGTCCTCGTGGGACCCCTGATGAAAAAAGGCTATTTCATGTTGATCTTGGATTAGGTGTGATTGAATTTTGAAACAAAAAATAAAAGTTCTTGGTATAATTAATATGTTAGATCAAACCATGCATTTTTCCAATTAAAATGCATGGTTTGATCTTAAAATGTAATGTGAAGCTTGAGTCAACTACTTGAAACGAGCGCTGCAATGTATTAAAAATGTGGATTTATGAATACATGTGGCTAGTTGGGGAGCCTTTCTTCTCTCTCGTGACATCCTATCACTATGTATAGATTTATGGTACTAGATTTGCTTGTGATGGTGTATTTTTTCTCCCGTTTGTAGATGGATTGATCTAAATGAAGTGGATCGATTATTGAGACCTGTTGGTTTCCGGGTTCTATCTGGGCCTCCCATCAACTGGAAGTGATACTTTAAAGGATGGGAAAGAACGAAGCAGGATTTGAATGAAGAGCAGACCAAGCTTTGTGTTTCATTTTCTCACTGTTTGTGCTTGTTTACTGCTGAGCTTCATATTTCATATTTGTCTGTGGCAAAGCCTGATTTATGTTTCCTGTTTAACGATCTTTTTCTTTGTTCTTACGCTATGTAGTCTTTTTCGTCTGTCTCTGATAAGACCTGTTTGGGTTTCATTTTCCTATCACTAAAGAATGACTGTATATATTGTTTGGAGTTATTAACTTTTATATGTATTTTTTCAACTTTAATACTTTTATTAATGTTGGAATATGGGCTAATCCACCCTTGTTGGATTAGGCCCAAAATGTGTTTTGGGGCAAAAATAAGAAAAAGAGAATTTGTGGGAACAAAGTTGTAATATTCTCAAAAAGTGTGAATTTGAAGATTAGATCCTATTTGCGTGGAAATAGTATTCTGATAGGAAGTTATATTCCTTTAATTGATAAAGGATAACTCACACGTTCTCAATAAGAGAACACAATAGATGGGAGACACAACGCATGGAGAAACTTTCTTTTCTCCCGCTTCCCTTCTCTGAAAAGTTCTCTTCTCCTCTCCTCTCTTCTCCCTGGGTGCATTTGCTGTTTATCATATTCGGATCCACTTTTGTGATCCGTCTTCCGTGTGGGTATATGTAGATTCGTGATTCGACATCTACAGGTACGCCCAAAATCTTTCAGTGGTATCAGAGCTATTAGGTTCCTGAGGCATTTCTCTTCCTCACAGATATGAACTATTGCTAGTTTAATCATGAAAATTTGAGTGTATGATTAAAGTGTATTCATTACTATGATCTCTTGCTTACCATACATGCTCTATGGCAATTACTCGTTGTTCATGAATTTCCCCAAGCATGTTTAATTGAGATATTGTGTATGTATATTTCTTGCTTTCCTTAATAGCATGTTGTTTCATTTTTCGGTTCAGATTTCAAGCATATCTGTGATTTATGTGTATATATGGTTTGAAATTATATGCCTCTAAACCGAAACGATGAAAACGAAAAATGAAACAAGAAAAAGAAACCCAATAACGGAAATCCAGATCTGGGTTCTTGAAATACGACATCTCTAGGCTTAGAAAACATATCCATAGTGTAAGGCTCTTCAAGACGAGAACGTGGAGAACAAGAATGCGTAAAACAGAAACCGGACGACGGAGTTACGGAGGAAAAACGAGTTATTAGTTTCGTCCCATTTTTCCAGAAAAAGAGAAAGAGCTAGGCTCCAAAAGTGCTCCCATTGTGTACATCTCATCGAAACGAAGAAATGGACACCTAGAAAACGAAAAACGGACGTCAGATGGCGAAAATATAGCTGGAAAACGCATCAGATGAATAGTAACTGTCTGAAAAAATTCAAAAAAAAAATGAAAATACCGAGAGAGAAAAAGCACGGCGGCGGTTGAGGGGCAGAGGACTGGGTCGAAAACGGGGTAGGTTAACCCGACCCAGAAGTGGATTGGGCCAGGGTCAACCCAATCCAGAAACAAAAAAAAAAATTTTGACGCAAAGGGAATTTGGGATTGGGCTAGAAAGGCCCAATCCACTTCCTAAAAAGAATAAAAAAGGGAGAGAGTTGGGCTAGAGAGGCCCAACGAAAAAAAATTTTGGTTTCGGGTTGGGCCAGAGAGGCCCAAACCGATAAAATTTAAAAAAAAAGTTTTTCGGTCTGGGCCAGAGAGGCCCAAAACCAAAAAAATTTAAAAAAGTGTTTGCGGACTAGGCCAAAGAGGCCCAATCCATGGGAAAAACAAAAAAGGGGGCTGGGCCAGAGAGGCCCAGTTTGAAAAAATTTTAATTAATTAATTAAATTAAAAATATATATATTTAATTAAAAAAAGGAAAAAATTGGCCACGTGGCACGTCTACCGGAAATGTGGACTACCTCATCAGAACCAGGACAGTGCGTGGAGAATAACGATCCGGTAAGGCGGCGCGTGTCATTCACCCGCCACCACTGAGAGTGGGCGTTGACCCATTTTTCAATTTTTCAGGATTTTTTCTTCTAGGGGCATGTTTTAGCTCCAAATAAGACAAGGCTTGTTCCTAAAAATCCTAAAATTCAAGAGCTTCATGTTGATATGCTATTTGCCTATTTTTGGAGGCAATTCAGGATCAATTTTTAATGAAAACCAGTGCTTAGTTGAGGTTTGAAAATTTTTCAAGGTATTAATTACAAATCCATTTTTTTTAAATAATGGTACAATAAATCATAGAAATCACTGAACACTATCTAAAGGACTAGTGTACATTTAATATGTTGATAAAAAAATGTTCCTGAACAAGGATCCTAAGTAAGAATTTAAAGAGGATTTTAAGGAGGAACCGTTTGAAAATGATCTTGAGGAAGATCATCAAGGAACATGAGGAAGATATTAAAGAGGATCCAAAAAGGGAACCTGATTAGGACATTGAGGAAGGTCAAAAGGAACCTCGAGAGGTACACTCTGACCCAAGTCCTAAGTCCTCGTTCTCATTCAATTTAAAACTTCGAGATTCAGATGAGGAGGTCAATCAACCTTTTTCCTGCTCCATGGCTACTACAATAGCTGAATATAATAAAATGAGAACGACCGAAGTCAAATAAAAAAATCCAATTTGGCATATTGTTATCTATGTCAATGGCATAACTTATAATGAGACTGCAGAATTCTATGTGAATGTCATGATGAAGTATCATGCAACAGTTAGAGCTACAAGCATATTCACATTATCAACCATGTGGGTTGTTGCAGTAAAGAGAACAACGAGATTTTTGCTGAAAAAAATCAATACTTTAAAAGACTGAGGAAATAAATAGTCAATAATTGTATTGGAAATATCCAAAGAGTATTGTGCTTTAGATTTATGTGTTTACCCTCTATGTTCTGGTAATATGTTTTAGAACATGATTTGGTGTATGACTATGACTAAATGCATTGTAAAAGGTGACATGTTTAGTTTATGTGAATTGTTATGGAATCGCTATTATTATTCACATGTATGCACCTTGTAACACTTTTGATAAGTAGGAGTTTTTTAGAAAACGAGACTTCTAAAAGTTGACGATTCAAGAAGTACTTATATAAAATTCCTGAAAGAAAATAATGTAGTTATTAATTTTTGTGTGATGAGAGGTACAAATGTATTCTCCTGATCGCAAATCTAGTGATCAAATTATCTTCTTGTCAAGAATAATATAAGTATAACATATTGTATACTGTGATGTGCTATATAATAGCTAAAAAAACTCAACTATATGAGAAAACATTTATTGATGAGATAACCTGTCACCTCAGACTAGAAAATGGCAACAAAAAGCATAATTACCGAGTTGAATAAAGGGGATAAGCTGAATGGTGAAAAATGGGATATATGGCACCGTAAGGTGCAGTATATATTGAAGGAACACGAGGCCCTTGAGCCACTAACCACCATTTTGGTGGAACATGAAGCTGGGACTTCAACCCAGCGTAAGGGAAACCTAGAGTTATACCATGTATGGAAAAATGAGAACAGTATTGTAAGAGTTACCTTGCTGAGAATAATAGTAAATGACCTACTATGTCAGTTTGAAAAACGTCCAATTGCATATGCCATGTGGGCAACTCTAAGAGATAAGTTTGGTGGAACTTCGACCACTAAGCTTAGAAGGCTGACAATCAAGTTTGACAGGTATAAGTTTTGGGGCATACGTTCATGAAGAAGCATCTTCGAAACATGTCAAACATGATTAGAAAGCTCTAGAAAGTTGGACTTACAATGACTGATTAACAGCAAGTGCAGGCTATGATCATATCACTTTTCCTAGTTGGGAATATATGAAAGTCAACTTAACTCATAATGATAACATCATCACTTTTAATGATGTTGTGAAGCACCTTGAGTTTGAGGATGAACGCCTGGAGTCATATAAGACTTTTGGACATGCCTATTACACCGAGGACACATGCATTTCCAATGCCAAGCCCGATTTTAAGAAGGGCAAGAAATTTTGTGGAAAAGGTAGGAAAGATGTCCCTAAATTCAAAAGGGGCAAAGAAAAATTTAAGAAGAAGGGATCTAAAGGCGGCATAAAGAGAGTTGACCTGAATAAGGTCAAATACTATGTCTGCCAGAAGATGGGTCACTTCGCAAGGGATTGCCCTGGGCGAAATGACTATGGAAAGGTGCTGGTGAATTATATGAATTCATGTGATCCTTATGTATCGAGTACTTTTTTTCTAACTGAACGTAGATCTTCTTATCATATTTTGGACTCAGGCTCAACAAATCATGTAACGAAGGATTGGAATTCTTCGTGGATTACCGTTAGTTGCCGCATCAATGCAAATGGCTTTATGTTGGCAATGGTGCAAAGATCACAGAATTTAGTTTCTGTACTATGTATTTTGAATTATGGGTTTGATGTGAACTCTCATGGCAAGGTTGCTGACATTTTTTTGACAATGAAACTTTTACGATTTAACTTTCTTTTCAAGAAAGTTCTTTATTATGGATGTTATTGGTGATTTCGACTTGTATGACTATTTTGTTAATTCCTCCAATATAATAGTTGGTATGAATATCTGGCAAGCTAACTAGGGCACATAAGTTAGAATTGAATGATTAAATTGGCCAAAGAAGGTTTTCTATGTAAAGTCCAAACATGGAAATGGTTTTATGTGAAAATTGTTTAGCTGGTAAGGCAACTAGAAAACCTTGCGGCTCAGGAACCAGAGCTGAAAATCCATTGGATTTGGTCCATTCTGATATACACGGTCCCATGAATGTGAGAGTAAGGCACGGAGCTTGGTATTTCATTACCTTTACTGATGACTTGTCACGATATGGTCATGTCTATTTGATTTCACATAAGTCTGAAGCCCAGAGTGTTTTAGACGGTACATGAATGAGGTAGAGAATCAAATAGAACGTAAAATTAAAGTATTACGTACTTATCGAGGTCGTGAATACTTATCCTATCAATTTAAAAAGCTATGTGAAGGAAAAGGGATAATTAGGCAGTTGACTATTCCTGGCACTCAGCAACAAAATGGAGTGTCCGAAAGAAGAAATATGACTCTTCTAAACATGGTTAGGTTGATGATGGCTCAAGCAAACCCATAAATTTCGTATTGGGGTGATGCCTTATTATCAGCAGTCTTTGTACTAACCGTGTACCCTCAAAAGTAGTTACTTTCACACCCTATGAGTTATGGACAAAACGCAAGCCATATTTGAGTATCTTAAGACCCTAAGGGTCGGTTGTATACGTTCATAATGATTCCCATAAGTATGGGAAGTTGGGTCCTAGAGGAAAGAAATGTATCCTTATAAGATACTTAAAAGAATCAAAAGGATACATTTTCATAAGTGAAAACAAAGATGAAACAGTAACTGAAAATGAATCAAGGGATGTCATATTTTTAAAATGGAATTTCCTAGTAGGGAGACATAGTTCAAACAGTATCTCTTTATGAGACATAACAAGGTAGTGTAGATCGATCTAATAATCCCCAATCGTCTCAATATATCGATCTGAGTGGGAGATTAAAAGGCTCATAAAGGCCTTTACAAAAGGCCGAGATAAAAGAGACAAAAAAGACAAGAGGTCTCTAAAAGAAAGAACGACAAGGGAAATGTACCAAAGAAGCACTTCCAAATAGAGATGGAAGCACTCATGGTCACTCCAGATGGAGATGATGAGCCACGTTTTGTACAAGAAGCCTTGTGCCCTACCAAAGATGAATGGAAGAAAGCAATGGAAGAAGAGATTGATTCAATGAGAAAGAATCAAGTTTGGGAACTTGTTGATCTACCAAAAGGTCGAAAGGCCATTGGGAACAAGTGGGTTCTCAAAATAAAAAGAAAAGTGGATGGATCAATTGATAAATACAAGGCACATCTGGTAGAGAAGGGGTATACACAACAGAAAGGTATCGATTACGAGGACACATTCTCACCTGTTGTACGCTTTAATTCCATAAGACTAATTTTGACAATAGTAAAGGTTTAGATTTGGAGTTACATCAAATGGATGTGAAAACTGTATTTCTAAATAGAGACTTGGATGAAGAAATCTATATGGAACAACCATTAGGTTTCGTAAAGAAAGGTTCAGAGAGCCAAGTTTGTAAGCTCAGAAGGTCCATTTATGGACTGAAACAATCATCCAAACAGTGGCACTTCAGATTTCACAGAGCGATAACCTCATACAATTTTTGAAATGATTGAAGAAGACCATTGTGTCTACATTAAATGATTTGATGATAACTTTGCGATGTTGTCATTATATGTAGACGATATACTATTGGCCAGTAATAGCCTAAATTCGATCTTAGCTATTAAAGAATAGTTGTCATCGAATTTTGAGATGAAAGACATGGGAGAATCAGAATATATACTTGGAGTTAAAATCTAAAGGGATCGTTCAAAGAGAATTTTATCTTTTTCACAAGAGAATTACATGAAGAAATTTCTCGAGTGATTTAATATGAGTGACTGCAATCCCTTTGACACGCCGATAGCTACTGGAGTTAGCTTGAATCTTGAAATGTGTCTCAAGATTGAATCAACTAAAAAGAGAATGGAAAGAGTTCCTTATTCTAGTGATGTTGGAAGTTTAATGTATGCAATGATGTGTACAAGACCAGATATTTGTTTCGTAGTTGGACTGGTAAGTAAGTTCTAGTCAAATCCTGATGAACAACATTGGAAAACTGTGAAAAGGATTCTAAGATACTTAAAGGGCAAAACGAATTATGCACTAACTTATCAATGAGGCAAATTACGGCTTCTTGGATTCTCCAACACTGAAGTAGGCGGAGATGAAGTTGAATGAATGTCAACTTCAAGTTACACTTTCTTGCTTAATAATGGCGCCATAAGCTGGAGCAGCAAGAAGCAGACATGCATAGCCCTACATTCCACCAAAGCTGAGTTTGTGGCCTGCACTGTGGCAGTGCAGGAGGCTATATGGCTGAAGAGATTCATCGAACACCTTGGATTTGGGAATGAGAATACAAATCCTGTGTTGATATACTGCAATAACACTACAACCATAGCCTACAAGAAAGACCCAAAATAGCATAGCAAGACAAAGCATATTGATATTAAGTGTAATTTTGTGAGAGATTATGTAGCACAGAAAGTGATTAATGTACAACACATATCGACCAAGAGTATGGTCGCAGATCCCTTAACTAAACTAGTAGCTAGAGAAATGTTTGAAAAACATGTAAGGGCCATTGGTATATGCAAAATGTAATGTTACAGACACTATGTATTGAATTTGTAATTGAAACATGCAATTATTCATCATTGATTTATGTGTCTATGTACAAGTATACAGTGTCTAGTATGTCGTACAAGCAGGTGAGGTATGCTCTCTCACATGAGCTACCACCTTTGATACTCAGGAGGATTATGCAAAGATGGGGCACTTGTATTCACCAGTAAGGCAGCAGGAATGCTAATATGGTAGGGAAGAAATACAAATCGTGTCACCTCGGCAACTGTGTAGCATGTCGGGATGAGATCCAATGTATATAACTATAAAACATGGATCGAATCATGGGAACCCGCTCCCATGATGCCTGTTACCAGACAACAAATTCTTCAATACTGACATCATATGTGAATGAGACATAGAAGAATTTGGGTTTAGATGTTGAGAACATTTAGACTAAAAGTCTGTACGGTGTTGATAATAAGTATTAAAACAACGTATGCTCTTATAGTATAAGAGAAACATCGTAGCATGTTATTCATACCACATGTGTTATAGAACCGCAAAGAGGAAGCAAGCTAATGGATCCCTGCTTCGTTGCTGTGTAAGTCCCAAGAAATTAATATTTCTACTTATGTCCTTTGACTTTGACATTATCATGGAGGTATACTTCAATGATTGATACCTTAACGTACATCCTACTATCATGATAGATGCGATACAAGGTACTATGTTAGGAAAGCGGTTGATGTATATCAAAATGATATATGGGTGAAAGGAAGATTACCTGATAAATACACAACTATGCTGGTGTCTGTGACATGTCCCTTATGATATCAACTTGGAGATTTCATAAGTGCGGACACCACGCATATGAGAAAGATGATCTAAGTCTTATGCTGATTTGGGAGGGATTAGATTCGTCAAAGTGAAAGTGTATTTTGGTTAAATCTAGGACATATAAGGCATAATTACCAAGGTACAGGAAACCAGATCGGTGACTGAACCAGATAAGGTAGTGGGTTAAGGGTCAGTGGGTCAGACCGGAGTCAAACCGGTGAGGAATAAAAAACATTAAAAAATAAATAGCATCACATATTGATAAAATGACTCTATGAAAACATTCTAAAGAAGGATAAAAGTAACAACTCCCTTCAATATTTAAGAAAATAAATGTGTACGAGGCATATGTGCATATGTTGCCGAATAAACTCTGTTTTTAAGATTTGCATATGTGCCATTCATCATGTATACATACATGGTGATATACCATTCATGTAGTGACCATCTGACCATCTATCCATGCTTATTTGAATAAAGAAAGAGAAATATAAAACGCATAGGGAAAGGGAGGTTGCTAAGTAGTCACATCACATTAATTCATTACACTTAACTCTGCCACACTTGTTCTGGGTTGCTGCATTGCACTTGATTCAAAGCCGTCAGTCTCTTTAACATGCAAGGGACTGCCTAAAACATCCATTCACTTGCCTCCTATCCCCCTTCACTTTGATCTATTTCCTCCATCTGTCTTTCTTCCTTCCTCCATTGCCCATCAGCGGTTTTCTTCCTATACGGAGGTAACAACGGTGGCAATATAAATTGTTGAGTTATTCCCTCACTTACCTTTGCTCCCTTTTGGATGTCGTAGGAGAATAGTAATTAGTAAAACAAAGCATCAGCAGTTGCTTTACGAGGCAAAACTGCACATTATTCTTCAAGGAGGAAGTATGTGTTATGGAGTGTTAAACTTTTCATTTCTTCATCTGGGTTTGGTCTTTTTCAATGAGTTTGTCACAATGGATTTTTAAATTCTGGAGCTTGCCTCTTTGATCTTCGTCATACAGGTGGCATTCCCAGCATAAAATGGTCTGGCGTTGATAGGGAGGAGAATGTGCTTGTTCTTGATTTGGTGGGACCGAGCCTTGAGGATCTAAGAAGAGTGGGGAATCATTTGCAGTCCCGCATTTTAAGAGAGAATTTTCGAGGACTAAAATGCAATCACACGGGAAGAAAGAAGTCTTGCCATCGATCAAACCGGCATCGAAAGCTTCAGGCGAAGTTCATGGCGCCATTAGTCGACACCGTATATTCCAGGAACCACTGGATCCTTTGACACCCTCTCCACCTTTTTCCTTTTTTAAATGTAACTCGGTTGACCTCCAACTTGGATGAGTCGACTGAGTTACTTCTGGGTTACACCGAGTTGGTTCGAGTTGGACCGAGTCATGATAACCCGGGGTTCAACCCCAACTCAGACCGGATTGCCGGCCGAGTCGCTGGTTTCCAGCTTGACTCGGCCGGTCCGGTCCGAGTTCCTGTACACTGATAATTACCGAATTCAAGCTACATGAAGAAAGATTGTCTTGTGCTGGTCCTGTGAAAGGGATTTCTAGTACAAACATCTAAAAGACGTCATGCCCATGCGGTCACGGCAAAGTACCTAGTATGAAAGAAAGAAGAGAGGAAGATGAGGCCCACGGTTCCTAATCCACCAAGTGTGAGTGGGAGGTGTTGGAATATGGGCTAATATACCCTTGTTGGATTAGGCCCAAAATGTGTTTTAGGGCAAAAGTAAGAAAAAGAGAATTTGTGAGAACAAAGTTGTAATATTCCCAAAAAGTGTGAATTTGAAAATTAGATCCTATTTGCGTGGAAACAGCTTTCTGATGGGCAGTTATATTCCTTTAATTGATAAAGGATAACTCACACATTCTCAATGAGAGAACACAATAGACGGGAGATACAACGCATGGAGAAACTTTCTTTTCTCCCGCTTCCCTTCTCTGAAAAGTTCTCTTCTCCCGGGGTGCATTTGCTGTGTATCATATTCGGATCCACTTTCATGATCCGTCTTCCGCGTGGGTATCTGCAGATTCGTGATTTGGCATCTACAGGTACGCCGAAATCTTTCAATTAAACATTAGAATGTATGCTTAGGGTTAAAGACAATATGTATTTGATATTATTATTATTAGTATTGAAAATTTGATTATTTGGTTAATTGTGTGATTAAATAGAATTTATTTATAAAATATTTTTGTAAATGTGAGTTGATTCATATTTAAAATCAGCGGTGGATTCAGCGATAAAATTGATAAATATGGTGATCCTAAAAACACATTATTGCCCATTTAGCGACGGAATATAATGCATTTAACGACAAAATTGTTAATTTAGCGACATACAAGTATGGAATAATGTCATCATTTTAGCGACGGATTGTTGCTCGCTAATCCATCGCTAAATTTAGCGACCCTCGTTTTAGCAATGAATTTAGCGACAGACTTTTTTCGTCGCTAATTCTGATTTTTTCGTCGCTAAATCTGTTTTTCCATCGCTAATTTCATCGCTAAATCTAATTTTTCTAGTAGTGTTGGAGATCTCTTTTTTTATAAGCTCACTAAGAACATCTAGTAATAGGTTAAATAAGTAAAGGCTTAAAGATGATCATGATGTTGACTAATCTTTATAAGAAAATTCTTTATCTTACTTCCGGATGTTCTAACACGGATTGTTGTATGTCTTTAATGACGTGAATATAAGCCATACGGCACCTTTACTTTGCCAAAGCTTTTTAAAGTACTTCTCTAGACATGTGATCATAAGATTTTTTTTTTTAAGCCAATAAAAATCTTCTATAAATCTATTCTCTTGCTTTGATACTTCTCCATTAATTTCTTAAGCAAATAAATCGCTTCTATCGTCCTGCTATGAACCTAAATTAATTTTTAGAGATACATGTCTTCAATCTTAACCTATACTCAATTACATTTTCCATAAATTCATTGTATAATATACAATATTTGATGACTTGAGCTCCCATCGTTTAAACTCGAATTTGTCACCGCAGGTCCCAATTCTCATACGACCTCCACGCTTCAGTTTTCTCAATGCTTATTGAAGTTGATTTTAAAAACAATTATTTCAAACAATTTTTTATAGTTTTTTACCTATGATTTTTATGAATAATCATCCATACAAAATTTTTTATTTTTCCTTCAAAATTTGAATTTTAAAACAAAATCAATCAATGCCTAAAAATTTCCTTTCAGCTGTATGTGTACATAAATTGATGATGTTTGGGAACTCCGTTCCCAGAACGGTACAAGCAAATAGAGATAAAATTATCTCAAAATCAGTAAAAACTATCTTAAAATTCGTAAATTCATTTTTTTTCAATGGAACTCCTTTCTCTTCCAAACACACCCTAAATCAAATTTACTGACTCTAATACTAAATAAAATTAGTGATTGAAGGAATCAAAACTAAGTCAATGAAGCCAAAGAACAAAAAAAAAAGATAAAGTCCCTATCACCGACAAAGAAGAAAAAGAAAAGATATAAGCCCCGGAATTATTTAATTAACTAATCACTATTTTATTCATTGCTTA
Source organism: Vachellia pachyceras (assembly GCA_025593235.1). Taxonomy (NCBI): domain Eukaryota; kingdom Viridiplantae; phylum Streptophyta; class Magnoliopsida; order Fabales; family Fabaceae; genus Vachellia; species Vachellia pachyceras. The sequence goes on from JANTPZ010099841.1 coordinate 14,098, forward strand.
ATTTCTTATCCTTTTGTGATGACAGAATGTTCAGAATATTCATTAAGATAGGGGCTGTTTTCCACAGTCCCACTGTCGGAAAGACAATTTTTCCTTTGCAAGAAAAAAAAAATCAACTCCTAAGGGCTAGATCAGCTATTATAGCTATCACTTGTTGTGAACTCCGATCCTGGTTAGAAAGGCTGATTAAAAGATAGATTTACTGCTTGTTTGGATGTAATTTTAAAAATAGTTTTTACAGATTCTGAGGTAAAATCTAGATTTTGAAGAATAAATTTTGGAAAATAGCTTTTACATATTCTGAGGAAAAACTTAGGTTTTAAAAAGTAACTTATGTTTAGAAACTTATTAACTTTTACTGATTTTAAGGCAAAAGTGGGTAGAAAAGGTGAAAGAGAAAGAATGAAAAGTAGGAAAAAGGAAAGAGAAAGAAAGAAAAAAATAGAAAAGAAGAAAGAGAAAGAATGAAAAAAATTATGAAAGAGGAAAGATGGAAAAGTAGAAAAAAGAGGAAACAGCATGAAAGAGAAAATCTAGGTTTCAAACTGAGATTTTGTAACCAAAATAGTTTTTGGAAAAAAAAATTTGCTTGAACAAAACCTCAGTTTGAGGTAAAACCTAGGTTTTGAAACCAAACCTAGATTTCAGAATGGATTTCCAAACAAGCCCTTAATCTTAAATATGGCATTTTATCCACTTTATCTCTTATATTTGATCATTTTAGTTCCAAATAACCACTATTAATTAGTACTCCATTAACTATATAAAACCCTATCCACTTTCCATATTAGCTATTCTTTTATCCAAGGCTTTTTATGGAGTAACTACTATCAATTAATTAATTTAATTTATTTTTAATCTCTTTAAAAAATTTAACTGGTATAACATGTAGCATGAATTTTGATAAAACAACTTAAAAAAAAATCTAATAATAAATGTGGAGAAAAGTCAAAGGTAGAGTTGACTTTTTCCCCAAAGTAGTAAAGACTCTAGCAGTATCCAAATATGGCATCCTATCTTTTCAAGCATTTACTTCTTATGTCCCATTTAAAGTTCATTGTCAAGCTATTCCATATGAACTAAATAAAATTTTAAATGATATTAACTTTATTTTAAAATTGAATAATTTTTAATTTTATCTTTATTTAATGTCCATAATAATATATAAAAGTAGAGTTAATACATAATAAATGAGTGTTAAAACTATAAATTTAATGAGGTGACTTATAAATATGAATAATTAAATGCTTATCTCTCTAATCTAATAAGATTAGATTATCAAATCCTACTTCTTGCGATTCATGCAATTTTTTTTTTTGACCAACTGCGATTCATGCAATTCAAATATTGAAATGTCGAGGCTTACATGCAATAAATAAAGTTATGGGTTTGGATGAATTCTTAAATGGACATAGCATGCTATGTGTCCTGTATCCATTTGACATGGCATTGCAATTAAGGCAGAAGAGATAACGATGAATTAAAATTAAGTAATTCATTCAGGAAAAAAAAAGGTAAAGAATTCACTGTTTTAGGGGAGAATTATCCAGATGTCTCAAGTAGGAGAATGCGTTACAAAATGGTCTCAAGAGGTTGTTAATGACAAATCGATAAACATAATTTACAAGTGTAGCAGCTACACTTACAACATTTTGGGACCATTTTGTAACACATTCTCTTACTTAAAACCTGTTATAATTCTCCCATGTTTAAAAAAACAAAAATAAAACACTTGGGTCTATTTTAAATTTTAAAATATTCCCAGGTATTTTATGTCAACTCAAACTTGAGGAGGTTTACACAATTCTCAGCATTAAAAGAATTTGCATTAAATAACTTCAACTAAACTTGTCATTATGATCAATTAATTATTAAATACGACAAATCCTATGATAAAGGTTTATGTACAGTAAACATTAACCACATACACTACATACAGACATATATTGGATGCACCTATCGTAATGACAGTGGAAGGAGTTAAAAGCACACAAGTGTGTATAAATTAATAATAATTATCCTAAATATTCACTTTGATGAGTTTGATAAAATAACACATCTGATCTTTATATAAGATCCATTTAAATTTTTTTAAAGAGATTAAATATGTTAAATAAATTATTTAATTATAACGTATATTCTAAAATACTTATATATATATTATTCAAATTATATACCATTAAATCAATTTGTAAGTAGGTAAATTAATTTAAAGAAAAACGGTAAATATATTATTAAATTAACTTTTTAATGTCTCTGAAGTAATCAATTAACTCTTGCATAAAAATAACTTGTTCAGTGCATAAGTATTTTTGTTCAGCCGTCATCTATCACCCAATTTTCTCTTGATACGTATATGATATCGGGTTTGTTTGTAACCTATTCCCAGCATCTAGGTTTGATTTTAAAAGTTAAGTTTTAACCCAAAACTTATGTTTTGTCCAAGTACAAAAAATTTTTTGAAAAGTTATTCTGGTTACAAAATCCCAATTTGAAATCTAGGTTTTCTCTTTCATACTTTTTCCTATTTTCTCTTTTATACTTTTTCCTATTTTCTCTTTCATACTTTTTTCCTTCTTCCTCTTTCTTACTTTTTCTTTCTTTCTTTTTCCTCTTTCTTACTTTTCTTACTTCTTTTTCCTTTTTCCTACTTTTTCATCATTTCTCTTTCTTCTTTCCTAACCATTTTTTTGCCTCAGAATCCGTAAAAACTAATAACTTCTCAAACATAAATCATTTTTTAAAATCTAAATTTTACCTCTGTAACTGAAAATAGCTTTTAAACAAGTCCATAACGATGGATTAAGCAAAGTGGGGAGATTAACTTTATTCTTCACTAAACGACAAAATTTACCTAATTGTGAAGATATGCCAATAAGATAGTGATAAAACAAGGCCATGGTTCGCCATCCCTTCTTGGAAAATAATTTTTATGATTGCAAAAATATTGATAAAATATGGCATTAGATTAAATTATTTTCAGTCATCAATACATGACCATATTATCTTATTTGTACAGATTAAAAAAATTAAATAGATAGTTTAATTAAAACATCTATATGTTGCATGTTCTATCTGAAATTTGTACTTATAGTTATTATTATATTATGTATCAATTTATAAGTTAAATATATTAGTTCGGAAAAAATGATAAATATAAATACTTTAAATTAATTAATTTATTTTTCTTAATATTTTTAAAGTAATTAATTGGACCTTGTATTAAGGACATGCGGTAGTAATAATTGTTCTTTTAGGTTTAATGATATTATTTTAAATTTTTCAAATTTGAAATTTATACAATCTTTTCTTAAAAAATGCAAAGTCAACCACACAAACCGGAACATTGAACTTTATATATATACAACCTTTTATTCTAAATATAAGAGTTAATTGACTTTAATTAGTGAGATTAAAAAAATTAAATACACCATTTAAAGTATTTATTTATGTATACAATTAGTTTATATATCAATTTATAAATCAGAAAATTAGTTTTAAAAATAATAATAAATACAAATACATTTAAGAATATATTTAATTTTATTAACTTATTCAACAATAATCAACTAGCTTTTATATTAAGTATAAGAGATGTGGTAGATAATTTTTTTTCTAATAGGCATGTATTCTCCTATTGAGGCACTCATTTAAAGTATTGTTAATCAAGGGAACACTTCTCTTAATCAAAATTAAAATATTTAATTATAGAAACTAGTTCATTCCGCTATCCAATGGAGATATGTAACACATACCCATTGATTAAACTTATATAATCTGATAAAATCATCTGGTATTTAATATTATTCAACTGAATTTGAGTGTAGTATTGTCAAGTCAAATTATAGTAATGCATGATCACGCAACTAGATCTTTATTTTTAAAAAAAATATCTTCAATGTTTGAATTGTTGCGTAAACTTACTTTAATGAAATCAAATCTCGTTTAATTGAACCAACGACTACCATTACTAAACTTATGTATAGTTTCACAAGAAATTGAATTTTATACATGTGAACCCTGAGAAGGTTTTCTTTCCTCCTTTTATTTTTTTATTTTTCTCTAAAAGAAGAAGTAAAAAAAACAGAAGAAATTAAGGGTGAAGCAATACATCTAGGGCTGGTTTGGATGCTAGGTTTGAAACCTAGGTTTCACAGATTCCGAGGTAAAACCTAGGTTTTGAAATGTGATTTATGTTTGGGAAGTTATAGCTTTTACAGATTTCGAGGTAAAAAAGTAAGAAAAAGTGGGTATGAAAAAGGAAAGTAAGAAAGAGAAAGAGAGAAAAAGTAAGAAAGAGGAAAGTAAGAAAGAGTAGTAAAAAGAGAGTATGAAAGAGAAAACC
>JANTPZ010099842.1:0-12565 GCA_025593235.1 Vachellia pachyceras
TCAATGCCCAACAAGTCAGCCCTGATGACTTGACCTTTCTCTCTCAGACGACTCTGATCTCCCTCCCTCCTCCTCTCTCTCTCCTCATAATCGAAGGTGCACTTTGTTGAAATTGCTCTCCGACTTTACTCTTCTTCTTGAGGAATTTAAAAAGGGGGGGGGGGAGGAGAAGAAAGTTATAGAGATATACAGAGAGAGAGAGATATAGAGAGGGGGACGGAGAAGGTAGCTGCTATGGGTGGCGAAGAATTACTACTGATGAGGAACGAAGAGTTAATGGAAGAGGATGATGAAGAAGTTGAACTTCCAGGGTTTCGGTTTCATCCGACAGATGAAGAACTGGTGGGTTTCTATCTTCGAAGGCAGCTTGACAAGAAACCAATCAAGATCGAACTCATCAAGCAGATCGATATCTACAAATACGACCCTTGGGACCTTCCAAGTATATCTATTACTTTGCACACCCTCAATTATTATCCATATCCCCCCTTCTCTGTGTATAATTATATGATTTCTTCTCTTCCATACATGTTCATTCGATATAGAAGAGAAAGAAGAGAACGTATAGGGTTTTCATTTTCAAACGGCCACCATAAAATCAGTTTACCACGCATATATGTAATAGTGTTTTGACACACACAAAAAATCCTAGGTTCCCCCTTTCATGTGCGGATAACCCCACGGAATTACAGGAGCTATATATGATAATTAGTGATAGGGAGTATCCTATTTTCAATCTCTTTCTTTCCTTCTCTTAGCTTATATGTATGTATAGGGATGCACATATGTGTTTATTGTCATGCAAATATACACGCGCGCGCGCGCGTAAAAGCATATGAATTAACATGATGTTAAAGATCTGATAAAACGTAACTAGTTGTTGTGCATCAGAAGCGAGCCACACAGGAGGAGAGAAGGAGTGGTATTTTTTCTGCAGAAGAGGGAGGAAGTACAGGAACAGTATAAGGCCAAATAGAGTGACAGGGTCAGGGTTTTGGAAGGCCACAGGGATAGACAAGCCTGTGTATTCTCTTGCAGGACAAGGGAGTGATTGCATTATCGGCCTCAAGAAAACTCTTGTTTATTATAGAGGCAGTGCTGGCAAAGGCACCAAAACTGATTGGATGATGCATGAGTTTCGCCTCCCTTCTCTTCACGACGCCACCCCCACCAACACAGCCGCTGTCACCGCCACCTCCACGGCCGCCACCACCACCACCACCATTGCCCAACAAGCTGTAAGCAGCCTTATTACCTTTCACCATCGCTTTCTCACATTTATTATTCTCTTAGTATTGAAATCGTACAAAAGCACTTTATGTTCACCTAAAGAGATAAACTAGCATAATGTTACTGATGATGAGTCCAAAGGGAGAACTGAATCCCAAAAGACTAGCATATTAGATGCAGGAACCCCCCCCCCCCAAAAAAAACTTGTAAACCTTTTACCCATGTGAGGCTCGTAACAAGCACTCGAAATACCAAATGAAACTATTTTGAGTCATATTTCATTTATGATGTTGTGACATTCTTTGCTTGGCTCAATGATGTATGTTTATGCCTTTTTATACAATCCCTTGACATTGGGGGAGGGCTGTATTAATTCTGTTATCCAAGATGATTTGCTATCACTTATAAGTTGTTGGTTGAGATGGTAAGCGACTTATCCCTGTTAGAAAGAAATATAAGTTGAAATTATGAGAAACACACTTATGGAAAGAGGTGAAAACCTTTACACCACTCTAAATTTTAAAGAGAATTAGCAACTCCCAACCCAAAATGGCTTGGGAATACATATATCCTGGACAGCTCACCAAAAAAAACAAAGAAAAAGATAGTTCATTTCTAGGATAATAAACTCATTAGCATTATAATCTGTGCAGGAAATCTGGACATTGTGTCGAATTTTCAAGAGAAATGTTCCACCAAGGAGCACATAACTGACTGGAGATCATCATCATCATCACAAGCAGGATCCAAACGCCAATATTATTCTTCAGCCGACAACAAGAACAACATATCAAGCACTCTGGTGACTGATCATACTAACAAAGAATCTTACATCAATTTTGGAGGAAGCAACAATCATCATCTTCATCATGGTCATCATCATCATCATTATTCTCAACAGGTTAATCATAATCATCATCTTCATCATCATGAGCAGAAACCAGCATTAGTCTTCAATAACTACACCAGCAGTAATACTAACACTGATCAGAGGAATAATAATCATCATCATCAGCTCATGATGATGATGAACACATCATCCCAAGCAGCAGCACCAGTACAACAACAGCCACAATACATCACTGCTTCTCCTTCTTCGTCTTCTTCTGTTAACTTGTGGATTAATAATAACCCTTCTGCTGCTGCAGCCAGTGACTTCTTCACATATGAGAATTGGGATGAACTTGGATCAGTTGTCAAGTTTGCTCTTGATTCCTCTATCGTGTAAATATGTGTTTGCGCGCGCGCGCGCGCGTAATTAGCCATCTTATTCCTATAGTTTTAGTTTTAGCTGATTTCTTCATTATTTGGATTGAACGCATTAGGGCCGGGTGATTGGATCTGTCTGTCAGCAGACTGGATCGTTTATGTATTATACATGTATGATCTTATATATATATATATATATATATTGTAGTTGGTTATTGGAGTGGTATTGAATAATTGATGTTTTACTTGTCTTTTACATCGCTATTAACTTGTAATTATATGAAGATAAATAATATGTATGCACTAAAAAAGGCAGTATAAGTAACGGTTAGTTTATGTAAGAGCATGTAGTATCGGTTTCATAAACCGTTACAAAAATCACTGTGGTAAGAGGTTTAGCATCAATTCTAAAGAATTTATGCGCACAAAGTCAAACATACTACTACATTTGTGGTGTTTGTGATTAATCATTGCAAATAAAGCTGAACGCGGGAAAGACGAGCAAACACTTGTAGCGGGAAGAAACCAATAATAAAATAAAGAAAATTCAAATATTGCGTCATGACGTTTGTAGCGGTTCATCACTGCTACTAACATATAAAAATTGGAAAAAACAAACATACAGTAGCGGTCAGGAACCGCTACTATTTGTATTAGGTGAAAATTGAATTTATGGCCAATTTTTTAGTGGTACGCAGTAATTTTTCCACCAACATTTAGTAGCGGTTATAAAACCGATACCAATTTTATTCAAAATTCAAAATGTCCACCAAATTTGGGACAAAAATATATTAATAACATTTTATAGAGGTTCTAAAACCACTACTAAAATTTGTGAAAATTTAAAAATAACTTTTTTAAATCGAACTAATTATCTAAATATGAGAAAATTAATTTTAATTATAAAATGTAAGTTATTATCATTAAATATTTAATTCAATATAAATATTATTAATTACAGAATATATGTAATATGTAATGAAATGAAAAAAAACCTGAAAAACAAAAAAAGAATTAGTATGTTCAAAAATTATTATTAATTTAAGTAACAAAATTTATCAAATAAATGATAGGAAGATAAATAAATATAAATTGTAAGAAGGAAAACAAAAAGGAACATACTATAATAGAACCCCTTTTGAGTTGAGACTTGCAGATGAAATACAGTCACCCTTGCTGATGAAAAAAGGTGAAGAAAAATAGAAAGAGAGGAAAAGTCTATCAGAGAAGAGAGAAAGAGCAAAAAAAAAAAGAAATGGAGTAGAAGGAGTATTTATAGGACGTCTAGTTAGAATTAGAAGTATTTTAGGTTGGGTTTATGTGCAATTCTAACAATTAAATTTTGCTCAAGGAGCGTCTGGCACCATAAAATTTCGGAAGGTGTAAAAATACACATAATGTTATAAAAGTGATGTAAATGCAACAAAACTAACAAATTCGGTAAAACGTCTGCGAACTCTTTATCAGTACAGTACACGTGTCATATTCTCATGGTCTCGACAGATTCGGTCACTGAGATCATCAACTTCTCCATGCAACTTCTCGATCACTAAGATAATCAACTTCTCAGTGCAACATCTTGATGTAGTCGCATGTCTCCTTCAACACTCTGGCCGTCGATACCTGCGAGTAGTACATGGATCGTCACATGATAAATAACAAGCATTTCAGAGAAAGAGAGAAAGTATACCTTGTAGTTGTGGTGGTGGGATGGAGGAGGTTGAAGCTGGGGAATGAGGCGTTGCAACTTGGAGACGAGATCGTTGATCTGGGCATCGCTTATCTATGAGGAACTACTAAGATCTTCTGCTAGACATTATTATTCTCAAACTGTTTGTTTGTTATTGCTGCTTCAACAACAAGTAGCTTTAAAAAGGAGAGATTTGAGAGAAAGTGAGGGAGTAATGATATATGAATGAGTACAACTGCAGCAGCTCTAGCTGGGGAATCAATAGAAGGAGAAGAAGAGTGGGTCTAGCTAGAACGTGTCACACACTCAGAGAGAGATTGAGAAGTGAAAAAGTAATATTAAAAAGGAAAAGTCTCTGGAGGAGGTAGGCTGGTGCAGAGAATCTTGAAGGGGAGAGGTAGATTGATAGATAGATATATACACACACAGTGACACAGCAATGGGTGAGACGAAGATGCATGCATGGAGAAGCTTTCGCAGTACCTCTCGTTGAGCTCGATGGAGGAAGAAGATGAAGCAGGTGGAGTAAGAGAGAGAAAAAGGTGGAGTAAAATTAATATGAGTTGGTGCATTGTGATTGGACATAGATTAGGACATTAACAATAGTGTGGGGTCCACTGGAATAAAAGTTAACGGCGTTTTGAAAATCCGTTACCATTGTCAAATTGCACCAATTTGACAACATTGACTTTGTTTGGTAAGGCCGTTGGGAAAACGGATACAGATTCCGAGGTACTTTATGTGAGAGGAATTTTATCTCGGTAAGAGTGTCCGTTGGCCAAACGGCCAAACCAAACGCAGCTATTATGTACTTCTGAAACTTTATGATGTCAAGCGCTCCTCGAAGAAAACTTATTGTTAAAATTACATCATAACCCTTTTAGGTTTTGCAGCAATTATTTTAGTAGAGTTTTATGTGACGGTTTTTGTAACGGTTGTGTTGATTTTGTAGCGGTTTAGAAACATATATTATTTTTTAAAAATCCCTGTACATATTGAAACAACTTAAATTACATATATTACATACTTGAATTATTTATTCATCATCATCAGCTCTGATAAAAGGGTAAATCGTTATCTCCTTCGGGGAAGAAGTTTTCAAAATCAATAGGATGAAATAGCTCTCCCTCATGGGTGATGTGTTCATCGCTGTCACCCATATCATAAAGATCTCTGGGCTTAAGGTGAACAATTGTACTCCAATTTCTATGTTTCTCATCATCCACGTAATAAACTTGTTGTGCCCTAATGCTAGAATATAGGGCTCATCATCGTCTTGAAATTCATCTGTGTGAACGAGCCTTAAGAAATTTTCAGATGTAATGCCTAGCTCATTCATAGTGATTCCACGAGGAGTTGTCGTATTTGCTCAAGAACATTTGAATAATGTGATGATGAATTGTCTATAATAATTTAGTTCGATGATATCAGCAATTTTTTCATAGCAGCAGGGGACACCTTCAAAACACATGTCACCTCACTGCCGCTCACATAACTTCTTGTACCAAAAGTTCTAAAAACTCAGGAATTTTGGGTAAGAGAACCTTAATTGCGTAAAACTTGCAAGACTTGAACCTGTTGACGTTGTATGCAGTAAACCTTTTCGCATACTGAAGCGGGCCAATGGCAAGATTTGTCAAATCAATTGGGTAGGAGTTGTCGTCATTACGTATATAACATGCAAACCAACTTGGGAATTCTCTATACACCCTTTTATCAACATCAACTGATGTTTATGTCCAAATACGTAGTTGAAGCTCGACATAACTTTAGAACTCTCTGTTATGATTAAGCATGATATGAGTGGACAGATATAATTTTAATTTATAAAATAATAAGTTAGTGCTGATACTCACTGAATAAAAGGATTAACTTGCCTACAATCGATTAGGACATGTGTCTATGTGCTTGTAGCATCTTATTAGGAGTAAGATTGAAGTATTGATGTCCTCCAACTAGACTCCCAACAGGAGGGAACAAACTTGTCGATGTTGACGGACCAACATCAGGGCAATCATCAACACGAGAACGATTATTGAAAGATGTCTTGATGTAGTGATGTCTATACAAATGAATAGAGGTGATGCAAACAATTGTGTCATTTAAAGTCATATATCCTTAAAATATATGTCTGCATATATGGATGAAGAGAGGTGATGATACAAACAAATATGACAGAAATATATCATACATATATGATCTCCTGTGGTATTAATCCAATATTGATTTAGTAAACCATCCATATTTTACAAACTATTTTTGTTCAATAACGTAACATTGTTAACTATAGAAGATACAATACACTAGCTAGTATTAGATTACATAATTATTATTCAATATTTCCAAATTAATCAATCAAACTGCAAAAGCTCAATGTATTGGTCTAATTCTTATTCTAATTCAATTGTCAAATAAGAGGAAACGGCTTCTCATACCAATTACACTGTATTAACAGGTATGAATGCTTCCATTTTGCCTGAAAAAAACTGTTATAATTTTCTTACACCGATCTCAATCAATCAATACTAAAATAAAACACGCATGCATTAATTGGCACACCAGGACATGTGGAAATGAAGAGGAAAAAACACTTGTTGACCCCTTAATAAAACATTTTGTGATCAGGAAACAATGAATTAAAATCCCCTCATTATTTCTCAAAACATATAATAAATAATTTTTTTATTCCATAGTTGTGTTCTATCAAACGAAAAATCACTCTGCACGTAAATTAATTCAAAGATTCGCATATGCATGTGTTGGCAAATTTTTTTTACAATAACAAAGTCTAATCCCCACTGGGTGGGGTCGACTACATTTTTTTGTATGATAATTTTAAAAAATAAATTCATGTTCAACCTATGATGGTAATAAGCATTGATCATTCAAATAATTGTCGAATAAATTAATTAATATTGTTGATCATGCTTCGGTTGCGTTCTTCAAAGTTCAAACAGTATCATTCACGATCTTAAGAATAGTTATCGTTGGTCTTTGATGTCATTCTATATTTTATAAAATTGTGGAATGATCAAATCAAATATCTGAATGAAAAGGGAAAATTAAGTTACTCAAATCAATGACTTTTTATTTGAAACCATTACAAGTAGTAATAGTAGTTTTAATGTCAAATCTAATAAACTTAATCGAGCACTTCATCCTATCATCCTATATCCCATCCATCCTAAGACAAACTTTATATTTAAGGTTGATTATATTTTGAAACCGTTCCTTTTTTTTTATTGTTTCGAAGTGAATATATAGAATGTTCAACTTCAAATCAACATATTGCTTTCAACATTACTATCTATCAGTATAGAGCTAGCTAGTTAGCTTGGCAAGCTTGACTTTTTATATATTTGAATAATATTCTATATTTACAAAAATTAAATAGAAAGGGGTTAAAATGGTGTCATATGAATACATGCAATGTATAAATGAGTGTCACACATTATTACATATTTTTACACACTCCATTGATAATAGAGTCTAGGTCTTTTAAGGTACGTACGTGAAGGGTCCATCCCTCTCAATGAGATTGCTAGATACACAAGACTCATTGAACCCCAACCATAATTTGATGAAGTGATGATAGTCCTTACCACTCATAATAATGTCTATGTATATGTTCGATAATAATGTCTATATGTGTGTGTGTCTGTGTGAAGTTTAACTTACCATCGTTACACATGCAATATTAGTGTGCGTTTGAGAACTCCGTTGTGAGAAAGGAGTTACAGCTTTCAAGGTAATTTTATGGATTTCAAAATTGTTTTTATGGATTTCGAGATAATTTTTACATATTTCGATATGGTTTTATCTTGACTTATATACACCGTTGGGAAAAATGAGTTCTCAAATAAGCACTTAGACATTAATAATGTCTTTTGTGTGTGTGTGAAGGTTAGGTATTAACATGGATTGCAAGACATTCCAATAATTTTTCCCAATGAAAAATAAAAACCATACTCAACTGCCACCAGTGATTCATTTGGTAAGAAATTGATTAATAAAAATTCATACTCAACTCATGGACTATTTATGAGCGTTGTTTGAATCTTGAGACGTGTCTTAGTTTTAGGTTTTGGCAAAACTTAGTGTTTTACCCCAAATCTAAATTTTCTCTAAGTACTCATATTTTTTAGAAAAACTATTTTAGATACAAATCTTTGGTTTGAAATATAGGTTTTGAAAAAACTATATTCTTGTCAAGTCACACTTTTCTCCTAATAAATTTCTCTTTCCTACTTTTTCTTTCGTTTTATTTTTTAGCTACTTTTTGCCTCGGAATTTGTAAAAGCTAATAACTTTTCAAACACAATCACATTTTAAAACTTATGTTTTGTCTCGGAATCTGTTAAATTTATTCTCCAAAACCTAGGTTTTGTTTCGAAATCGTAAAAGCAATTCTCAAAAAAACTTCCAAACAACCCTTAATAATCTTATAAGCCTGAAACCCAACTCACCCAAACTTCAAGTATAAAGATTGGGTTATTTTAGGTTAATAAATAAAAATAATTGGATTATTTTGTCTCAAAAAGAATTAAGGATCGAACTAATAATTAAAAAAAGACTGATGGGCCAAGAAGTTATATTTTTTAAAATAAAATACCATAGGGAAAACCTGGGTACATTTCATTTTATTTGAGTTCTTTTCAGGCAACCATCCAACAATTGTTTGCTTCATAGAGATTCATCTCACAACTTCACGTTCAATAATAACATATGTACCTTTTTGTTTTTGGAAGCAATTTTTTTTTGGAAGCAATTGTGTTTGAGCTATTAGCTTCTTTCGTTAGCCACATGATTTAAAAGATATAATATGGACCAGCCATTGATTGGGCCTGGAGCCCATGGCCTGGGCCTGGCCTTCCCCGACTGAAGCTGGCGGCTTCTTCGCGGTTTTCCTCCATGGACGACGTTGAGGACGACGATCTCCACAAAAGTCCTTGTTCTATGTCTGCTTTCTTCGTTGGAATCTGACGAGCGGAAAGCGGAAAGGTATAATGAGATTCATTCCTTCTTTCATTTTCATTTTCATTTTCTTTTTCCTGTTCCGAAATTCTTGAAACTCTACCCTCTGATCTATCTTTCATTTCTAATTTTCTTCTTGAACTTCAATAAATTTTGGTCCGAAAACTTTTTTTTAAAAAAAATTGAAAAGTAGATTAATGAGCCACAGAAGTTCCATCCGTCTATATTTTCTTCATGATTCAATGTTTGAGTTTTTGTTCTTGTTAGATGGGCTCTTCTACTTGTAGTTTCTGTGTGAATTCATCACTGCGCTCTCCCTTCTTCTTTCTTGTTCGATAATTAAGTTATGCAGTTAGACGTGGTTGATCGGGAGGTGTACCTGTCCCATTTAAGTAGCTTCTGCATTATTACCGGTCCTATTATTTTTGGCTGAATCTGTATTTCTAACCTTCGGGTTTCAAACTATCGGAACCAGATGTTAGATCGTTATTCAATTGCTTTCTTGCTGATATTTTCCTGGCACATTGTGGGATTAAATGCAAGTGCTGGTGATGCTAATCCGCATTATAGGTACATCATCTCTGATCTATGTCTATGTACATGACTAAATGTCAACCATATATTTTATTCTATTTTTTTGAATGTCAATCTTCGTTTCTATTTGGAACTATTCTTTCACGTGAATTCTTACCTTTCTTAGGATTGATATGCTGAACGATCTATGGTATGCATTGAGCTTGATATGGCAATTTCATGGGAAAGTTAACATCCTAGTGTTTTTTTAACTTAAATGTAATTTTTAGCTTGATATGACTTTCTTGATTGGACTTCCCCTATGGAAGGTAATCAAGCTACTAAAGTATGATATTCTTTTGAAGATAAAAATGTTCCAGAAAACGATCATCTTCTATTTTGCTGGTGTATCCTGTTTTGGGGTTCAGTGGGTGATTCCGAAATGGTGTTTAATATGTTTCTCAGTTTCAAGGAAGCTTGATTGGATGTTTTGATATGAAAGAAACGGAAGAAAATTTGACTGTTGTTAAGCTCATAACTATTAGATGAAGAATATGTTTGCAATCTTTCATCAAAGCATAATGCCTTTGGCAACTCACTAACTCGTGCGATTTGTTTTGTCCCTCCTTTTGTTGACCTTTCATGATTAAAATGTGTTGGTAAATCTTCATTTCATCCCATTTGCTTTATTTTCAGCCTAATTACAGTAAAATTTGAGCTTTCCAATCCCTATTTTTATATTCTTCTTTCTTTAAATATCAGGGAATGTGTGAAACAATGTGAGGAAACAGGATGCGCTGGGCAAAGATGCTTTGCAAACTGTAAATTTTCTGGAGATGACCTCACGCATGGTCCATGGTACAAGCAAGAGCCACTTTACCTGCAGTGGAAAAAATGGGATTGCCAAAGTGATTGTCGATACTTTTGTATGGTTGATATAGAGAAAGAAAAAGAATTAAACAATGGTGTTCCTGTCAAATATCATGGTAAATGGCCCTTCAGGCGTATCTATGGGATGCAGGTTTGTAACTGATGAAGTTCTGCATCTTAGGCTATCATTTGGAGTTAGTGTTTAATGAAATCAAAGTATTTTGTTTATAAAACTGACACATCACATATCATCAATTAATTCAGGAGCCTGCTTCTGTGGCTTTCTCTGTTCTCAATCTTGCAGCACATTTTCATGGTTGGGTATCCTTTTTCATTCTTTTATACTATAAAATGCCTCTAAAAGAAGGGAAGAAGCCGTATTATGAGTATGTTAGTTTGTGGCATGCCTACGCATTGTTATCAATGAACTCCTGGTTTTGGAGCGCTGTTTTCCACAGTCGGTAGGTTATATCTGCTGATAATACTATCTTTGTGTTTTGCAACCTCAATCCACTCTGTTCATTCCAAGAAAGCCTACCTTATTACTTGACCTTAAGAATTGATGCTTGAAGATTCTATCGAGCCTATATAAATCGGTGGTTAAATAATAGCAAGTTCTTGGGTAGTTATACTTCTTGCATTGGAGTCTGAATTGCCTGATTACATAATAGGTGCATTAGTTCAATTAAACTGTATCAATTCATGATGTGCTTATGAAAATTGGAGCGTTCACTGGTAATTCCCCCCATATTTAGCTTACTTGTATTTCTAATTCCTCCTCAAAAGTTCTTGATGAAAATCTGTACCTCGTTCTCTTTCTGCCAGATTCAAATGTATGAATCGATGTATTTGTCTTGAACTTTCCAACTCTTACTTGTTCAAGAGTCATTTTTCTCACTGCATAAAATGATAATTTGATTTTATTGAAGATAAATAGATAATGTTGGCAGTGCTCTCCTTGAATGTTAATGCTTTCTGCTAAGTAAAGATGAGAAACAACTTGTCTTCTTATCCGTTATGCAGAGAAATGAAGATTTATTGACTCCTTTACGTGCATTTCTCTCTTCCTTCCTATCTCTTCTCCTTTAGCATAAAGCTTCATGATTCCTCATTGAACTGCAGAGACGTTGATTTGACAGAGAAATTAGACTACTCATCTGCAGTGGCTCTCCTTGGATACTCCCTCATTTTGGCCATATTACGAAGTTTCAGTATTAGGGATAAGGCTACCAGGGTTATGATTTCTGCTCCACTAATTGCTTTCGTGACCACCCACATATTGTTCATCAACCTTTATAAACTAGACTATGGTACATCCTGCCATTTACATATTTATGTTAGTAGTTATGATTTCTATAGTTGTTTTGAAGACCGATGTTTTTCTTTCTGGAGATAATTTTACCTTGAACTGTCTGTCAAACATCTACTTCATTGACAACTTCTGTGCCTATTGTCTTCTTAGTTCTTATCGATATTTTTGATGAATGATGATGCATAGCTAAACAAACTTCGTCCAACCCTCCTTTTTTGTCTTAAAATGTGTTTACATGAATTGCACTGGTCTTGAGGAATGTGTAGATGGGATTGAGTTTTAATGATACTTATTTCCCAAAATATTATAGTTCCAACTTGGATTGTTGTTCAATGGTTTCGTTGGTCTTGGTCATTCTTTTGTCTGTTTTTTACAGGATGGAATATGAAAGTTTGTGTAGGGTCATTCTTTTGTCTGTTTTTTACAGGATGGAATATGAAAGTTTGTGTAGGGATGGCTGTGACCCAACTCATCATTTGGGCCGTTTGGGGCGGTATTAGCCGCCATCCCTCACGGTGGAAGCTATGGTTGGTTGTTTTTGCAGGTGGCCTTGCAATGCTCCTAGAGCTATATGACTTCCCTCCATACGAAGGACTTGTGGATGCACACGCTCTTTGGCATGCAACTACTATTCCCCTAACGTATATCTGGTGGAGTTTTATTAGGGATGATGCTGAATTTCGAACCTCAAATGTTTTGAAGAAGGCCAAGTAGCATGTTTTTCCTTTGCGGTGATGATACGCTGGGAAAAGTGCATCCCCCCCCCC